>JANAVB010030419.1:823807-1061498 GCA_029216955.1 Iris pallida
AATATTAGTCCCTTCGTGGGTGTGTCCTATAATAAATCAATGAACTGAATTAGTTAGCTGTCACACACCACAACATCATAAATTGTTAAGAAGAAAGAAAGAGAGATCCACATTATTCTGTCTTCCAATTTTATATGGGTTATATCTTACTTTACATTTCATAGCTCACCTTACCTGGGTAAGCATGATCAAATTTTATTTGGGTTACACTCCAATCATTAAACATGCCTTAAAGAAACCTACTAATTTCGTTACTTATCTTTTAATACTAATATATATACTTTGGATATAATAGTTATTTAGTCCTGATTAGAGACATCCAACGGGTTGGAAGCAACTAGATTTTGAATATCATGAACCACAATATAGAATGGAATAATATCCACATCCTTATTAAAATTTATTAATTTAAAAAATAATAATAAACCCATTGTTGATTAAAATCGGATTTTCTCAACCGAATAATCCATACTGAAACCTCATCAAAGTTTCATAGTTGCTTTGAGGAACCAGAATGAGTTTTTATATATATATATATATATATATATATATATATATATATATATATATATATATATATATATATATATATAGTCTAGTGGTTAAGAGAGATGCATGCGGTCCAAGTGGTCAGAAGTTCGAGTTCAAGTGGAGACGAGTTTGCCACAATTACTCATTATTTCAATATATATATATATATATATATATATATATATATATATATATATATATATATATATATATATATATATATGTCCGGCGGCTTTAGTATATATATATATATATATATATATATATATATATATATATATATATATATGTCCGGCGGCTTTAGTCTAGATGGCTAGGAAGGGCCGGGACTCTCCTACAGGAGGGCATGGTTCGAAGTTCCACTCCCCCACGGCGACGGTCCCGAGTGGATGGAAGGTTTCGTGCGTGCGTGCGTGTGTGTATTACAAACTAGAAGCAAATATATTCTAATGAGCATTTTATGAAAAATTGGTAATATATTTCTACAAACGTTCAATTGACGCTCTGCACCTCGATTTGAATTAGGATAGTTGAGGCAGACTCATCCTACCTTAACCATAGACTAGAGGTGATTGACTACTTGATAAGGAAAAAGAAACAAGGAACGTTTTTTTCATAAAAAAAATTGTCGATAAATTTGATTATAATTTCAAATAAATTCTCGCCCTATTTCTCCTCTATTTATTCTCCAAATTTCTCTCACCCTCCTTTCCGTTGGATAATCAATAAAATTGCAGATTTAGCCTCTCTCTTTTCTTTTCTTTTTATCTTTTTTAATTTAAAAAATTCTTATAAATTGAAGAATTAAAGCATTTTGAACACAAAAGAAGACATTTTATTTCTATAATCAGGAGAGCTAGAACATAGAAATTCTGAAGAAAAAGGGGAAAAAAAAATTGAAGAAGAAAAGTTCAAAAAAGACTCCAGTTTTTGATCTTTTCTTCCTTCTCTAGAATTCCTAACCCTAGCTTATTCCATCTTAATGGCAGCATCCCTGAACCCATCCGACGCCGCCGCCGGCACGCAGATCATGCCCCCGCTCTGCTCCAGCCCCGACACGTAGTTCCTCACTTCCTCTCTAATCATTTCCTGCATCACCAACAGGAACTCGGCGCCGAACGGAAATCCCGAGCTCCTCACCTCCACCGCCGCCTCTGCCGCAGCAGCTGGCGGCGGAGATAGCGCCATTACCTCGTCCTGTCGCTCGCTAGTCTCAGCATCTCGATCATCCGCCGGCGACAGGGACAGCGACAGATCGAGGAAGGCGACGGCGTCGCCCTTCTCCACCGATTCGATCACGGGACGAACCCCGCCGGCTCTCGGCACCGGCCGGTAATTTCGCTGCGCCGGTGGAGGAGGCGCCATGACCGTACGCCTCTGGAGGGCGGAGCCGCTGTCGACGTCAGATCCGGAGGGGCTGCCCGGAGCGAAGGAGAGGAGGGGTCCGGCGCTGCTGGACCTCTTAACGGGTCCGGGTCCGGGTCCGGGTCCGGGTCCGTGATCGGAGGAGGAGGAGGATCCGCGGTCCTTCCTCCTCTTGAGGGTGGAGTTCCAGTGGTTCTTGACGGCGTTGTCAGTGCGGCCGGACAGGAGCCTGGCTATGGTGGCCCACTTGTTGCCGAAGCGGCGGTGCGCCCGCACGATGGTCTCGTCCTCCTCGGCGGTGAAGGGGCGGTGCTCGACCTGAGGGGAGAGCTGGTTGCACCAGCGCAGCCGGCACGATTTGCCGGACCGGCCGGGGATGGACTTGCTGATGAGGGACCAGTTCCGCGCGCCGTGCTTCTGGATCAGCCTCCGCAGCGCCTCGTCCTCGTCGGCGGTCCAAGGGCCCTTGATCCGCTCCATATCTCTGCTGCTTCGTGTCGCCGCTGCCATCAGAGGTATGAAATGACTCACTTTTTCTGTTTCATTAGTTTGTTACACTGCCAGTTAGGGTTGTTCTTTGCCAAGAAGAAAACTTTTGAGGAGGAGCAAGAAGAAGAGGGAGAGGCTATTTATATGCCAATGACTCGAGTGGTTAGAGTTAGGCATATCCTCCCCGGTTGTGGCAGGTTCGAGCAATGGGTAAGCACATTTAATTATATGGGGTAGAATTAATGTGAGAGCAATGCGAGTGCCGGACGATTGCGGGTGCGGTGCGATGCAAGTACATGCCTTCGGGCCAAATTTGTAGGCCTTGGGACCTTTGGGAGCGGGATTGGGGGCACGGCACCGGAGGAGGGGGCGTGGAGGGGCGTGGCCGCAACGTGGGATTGTGCAGCCGGGTCGGAAGAATGGGTGGGGTGAGAAAATGAGTCGTTTTTTATTTTTATCTTTATTATATCAAGTTCATAACAACTATTTATTTCTTTTGAGATGTTTGGCGATATGCACGGGACTTAGTGTCCGCTGTATTGCATGACTGTTGGGCCCAATGTTTCTAACTTCCACCAAATAAATAGAAGAAATAATATGCCCCCGTGACTCGATCCAGTGATCTCCTTCACCCGGTCGAGATCTTATACCCAGGGGCGGAACCAGAATTTTGGAGTAGGGTGGTCTAGCTAATAGTTATTATAAGGTTCTAAAAATTTATGCCAAAAATTCGGTAGAATTTTTTTTGTTGTAAATTCGATGATTCACAACCTGTCATACACAATAAATTTAAGAAAAACAAATATGTATTAATCGTAAATATAGATATCAAATACTCAATTCATCATTCCAACAACTGTGTATAATAAATGAAGTTGGATAATAAAAGTTGTGCTATGGATCTATGAGGCCTTTAGGCATGTCTACTTGTACAAGGGAAACCAAAAACTGCAACGTACTTGGTAGGTGCAATTGGGCGTATCTATTTGATCTCCATGAAATTGAACTTTGAACTTGTAAAGAAAGATAACTAGCCTTCAAGAGGTATTCATAGAAAGAGTAAATACTTATGTCAATTCTAGCATCCATTTAATCTTCATGAAATTAAACATGTAAAGAAGATAACTCGCCTTCAAAAGGTACTCATAGAAAGAGTCAATACTTGTGCCAAATTCAGCACCATGCAATTGAATCATATTGGCTAAAAAATACAAAGATAAATAATAACAATCATCTTTATGAAATTTCACTCAAAATTGCCAATATCAAGCTCCAATGAAATGAAAGTTCCAGTATGAGATTCACGTAACAATTTTTTTTTCCATTATAATCCACTTAAAAATATACATACTTTAACTTGGATTGCTTAGGTATATATACTTTTTCCAAGTAGACGGAAGAGATTGAGAGGCGGGGCCCTTCATTTGGGGAAAAAAACGGAGTTTTTTGTGTGGCTAACTTGAGTTGAACATCCGTTCGGACACTTGTTTCTTTTTTGTACTGGATTGACCGGCCCCATTCACTTAAAAAAAAAAAAAAAAAATTGGCATTAGCCCAGTGCAGACAGCGTGTCCTTCCACTTCTGCTTATACCTCTTTTCGATAATCACAAGAGCCACTAAAGTTGAGGACATCAAATATGTATATGAAAGATTAAAATGCAGAAGGATTGGAGCCTAAAATTAAGTCCTTGTTGTTTCTTTGGTTAAAATGCCATTTAATGATGGAATAACTTTAATAGTAATATTCTACTATATATAAAGAGTTTTTTTTTTGGAACCTAAAGAATTATTATATATCCCCTAAAAAAAGATGAATTATTCTATTAAAGTTTATCTTGTTATTATTTATTTATTTTTTGGCTAAGAATCGGGATTCTATTTCTTATTGTTTTGATACGGTGGTTCATGGTTGATATTTCCATATATTAGTGTCTCAAATATGTAAACTGACAAGATGAGGCTGACCAACAACTCTATGAGAAAGAATAGGGCGGAAGGAGTTCGACAAGAGCTACGGTAAATGACATTTTTTTGAACAGTTGTTGAAATATTGAGAAAACAGGAATTTAGTTGGGATGCAGAAGTCTCAACGAACTCTATGATAACTCTCAACTATTTTTTTTTTTTTTAAAAGTAAGACAGCGAAAGGTTTTAGCTACAAACTGGTCCATAATTATTTTTGGCGGATTTTGAAAAGGAAACGAGGCGGCTAAGCGCAGATGGTACAGAAATAGGCCCACAAATTGATAATTGTAGGGGACGACACGGCGTACAGAAACAAAAATGATATTACTGCAATCACGTAAAAGTCCAACCTGTCAATTGCCAATCCACTCCCACATCTGACTGCTCCCGTTCCTTCTTTACTTTCAATTTTTTGTTTTTTTTAAACCACACCACGTGTCCTCCGCTACTTCCGTCTTCATTTTATTCAGCAAACTTTTCTAATAGAACCCTTCTGGTTCTGAAGAAGTTTATACTATTGAGATGTAAATATAAATTTAGGTCATTTACTCAGGGAAGGAGCCAGGAATTAAATTATAAGATGGCCGTAGAAATTTTTAAAATTGTTCTGTTATTTAAAATCTAATTTGAAAATTGCTGAGAAATCCAATTTCGGAGTTGGTTTTTATGAAAAATCCATCCGCATGATGTGTTTTATGAAATGTCCAGAATTATATATTTCCACGTTAAGTATTTCAAGATTCCCTTTAGATGCTCTGTATTTACAAAATTAATACCATAACTACCCTTCGCACAAACTCAGATTTGGATTGCGATTCTCTTCTTCTTCTTCACGAGAGATCTGAATTCCATTGCTCTCATCTTCAGCAGAGATCGCAAAGATTGTTCGTAGTTCACCATGTTTTTTTTCAGTCAAACTCCGATCATTGCTCATCTTCTTCTTCTTCTTCTTCTTCTTCTTCTTCTTCTTCTTCTTCTTCGACAATTAGGTCAATTATGGAGAGAAGATCTTATTCTTCTTTTCCATAAAAGTTAGCATCGTTTTGAAAGAAGAACGAAAACCCTTGAATCTTTATTCATGTCAAAAAAAATTTCACAAAACAAAAAAATAAAAAAATTAGGTTTCTGTCAACTGTTCTCCGTCGATATAACATAAAGAATAGTCATTCTCCTGCATTTTAAAAAGGAGAATGTCATTCTCCGTGTAAATTAACACAGAGAATGTCATTCTCCGTGTTTCTAACACGGAGAATGGTCATTCTCCTGTGTTTTAACATTTGAATGACCATTCTCCGTGTCATTTAGCACAGAGAATAACCATTCTCCGTGTAATTTAGCACGGAGAATGTCATTCTCCGTACTAAATTACACGAAGAATGATCATTCTCCTACGTTTTAACACTGGGAATGTCATTCTCCGTGTAAACTAACACGGAGAATGTCATTCTCCGTGTTATTTAACACGGAGAATGACGTTCTTTGTGTTTTTAACAAGGAGAATGGCCATTCTCCTGCGTTTTAACACTGGAATGTCCATTCTCCGTGCTAAATTACACGGAGAATGGTCATTCTCCTACGTTTTAACACTGGAATGGTCATTCTCCGTGTAAATTAACACGGAGAATGCCATTCTCCGTGTTTCTAACACGGAGAATGGCTATTTCTCCTGCATTTTAACACTGGAATGACCATTCTCATTGCTAAATTACACGAAGAATGACCATTCTCCGTATAAATTAAGACGGAGAATGGCCATTCTCCGTGTAATTTAGCACGAAGAATGGTCATTCTCCGTGTAAATTATGACGGAGAATACCATTCTCCGTGTTACTAACACAGAGAATGGCCATTCTCCGTGTAAATTAAGATGAAGAATGACATTCTCCGTGTTACTAACACGGAGAATGGCCACCCTCATGCGAAATTAACACGGAGAATGACATTCTCCTGCATTTTATGGTCAGTTGAAACTTTGGAGGGCCATAACTTTTGACTGGAAGGTCGAAACGAGGTCCGGTTTGTCGCAAAATGAGCGTATTTTCGAGGAGCCTGAAATTAACCGCTTCTTTGTTAGACGGTCTGCCGAAATTTTAGAATCGCAAAAAAATGATATTTAGACCTCCGTTTTAGCACTTTTGCCGTTTGTCTCGGTCTTTCCGAAATTTTCCGACGAGTTTTTGAAGATTTTTGAGGAGAAAACCTAAATCCGAAAGTGAGCAGCGTATGAAAGAAGATGAAGTATCGAAACATTTTTTTCTAAGAGTAGTTTCGTGGGTATTTTCAACAAATTAGAAGGAAGGGCAAAAAAGTTATTCGGAACCCTCTTTATATATTTTTTGCTAATTCTGGACACGCGATGAAATGTTATTGCGCTGTAGATTTTTCATAAAACTTTTTCGTTTTTTGGGCATTTCATAAAATTTCCCTTAATAGCAAAAAAAAAGAGTAAAATATAAACAAAAATGAGCAACAAAGTAAAGTCAATATTTTTAACGTGTTATAAAAGAGGAAGGAAAACTTGTACATAAAAAGTCTAAAAGTATTTAACATATGTAAAATATTTTCATTTAGCAAAGATGGGTTTCGATCTCATTTAAAAACAAACAATACTACCACTAGACTAGCTTACTACTCACTACTAAAATATGGCAAATTAGCGACGTCATTATACGTCGCTAATAATGAAAAATACGTCGCTAATCGTAATTAGCGACGAATTTAGCGACGTCAAGTGAAGGTCGCTTTTAAGCTAGTCGCAGATGGCAAATTCGTCGCCCTACGTCGCTGTTTGCGATGTCCCAGCCGTGTCACTAGGTCGTCGCAAAGTTAGCGACGTAGAGCGACGAAAACTTTATGTCGCAAACTTAGCGACGTAGTGCGACTTCTTAGCGACATTTAGTTCTATTGACGTGATGACGTGGCATGCCTGCCACGTCAGCAAGGTGGCGACGTACAGCGACGTAACGCCGCTAATTAGCGACGTATAGCGACGTCCACTTTCCGTCGCTATCCGTCGCTATACGTCGCCATCCGTCGTAGACTACTAAAAAAAAATTAAAAAAATATAATGTGTATTTTTGTTATGCTGTGTGTCTGTGTTTACAGTGTGTGTGAAGTGCAGTGTTCGAACCATCGACAGTTTCGCTTACTGTTCTATGTTTTATCTTGCATAAAAAGAGCAACAGTTCAAGGTGCACTTCTCAGAGCTTCCTCTTCACGTACTTCACCTTCTCGGGATCCTGTACGACGTCCCGAGAGAGTGAAGGATGTGAAAATGAAGCTCTCAGAAGTACACCTTAAACAGTTGCTCTTTCTGTCCAAGATAAAACATACAACAGTAATCGAAACTATCGATGGTTCCAAACACTACATTTCACATACACTGTAAATACAGACACACATCATCACAAAAATACACATTATATTTTTTTAAAATTTGGGCAGCACCTCCTTTGTATATCAGATCATCGCTTATAACCCAGCGTAGGTATATTTGTCATCCTCGTCACAGATATCATCATAATTAAGTCTCCCATCATAACAGTCTACAACTAATAGATGAATAACAGTCTTCCCTCATAACAGTCTATAACTAAATATCATACATGTACTCAATGAAAATATGAACAAATTAAATATCACAAACATATATGTCCAACAAACATACATATCCAACAGAGTCAAAAAATAATGAAAATCAGTGTACAGAACGGTCAATGGGCCCATAGAACCAATACATACAAAGATGATAAAAATATATACTGGATCACTGAGGACCCCTGCCGCGCATCTGGGATAGAATGTACTCATACTGCTCCTGGGTGAGCTGCACCGTAGAGGCAGTAGGAGGCAGTGCAATCTCTGGAGTCGGCGCCGTCGATGGACCGGGAGGACGTATCTGCTTCCAGCTCTCGCAGTCGCTCACCATGCGCAGCCAGGGTACTCACCATCCTCTGAGTACTCTCCTCAATCGAAGCCGATACCTGAGTGAGTGGGGCAGACATGGTCCTCTGCGATCCCTCCAGCTTGACCTGTCTACGCTCTGTGCGCTGCGTAGACTCGGTGAGCGTGTGCAAGCTGGTAGCTGTAGCCTGCTGCAGACTCATCAGCTCCTGTATACTGCGCTCGACCGTATCAAATCGTCCGGTGATCACCGGAGGGTCGGATCGTCGCTCGACCGCATCAGAAATCTGCTGCTGCAACTCGCGACGCAGCTCGTCGATCTGACGACGAATATCCTGAGCTCGTGACGATGCCTGCGAAGCCGGAGACTGCACACTGACAGAGGGGGCCCGGGATGACTCCGAAGCCAAATACGCGACGTAGGATCCCGTACCGTAGTACGTACCCTTCTGAAGACCGCCAACGACGGTCATCCAGAGGTCGTCCGGCGATGGAGCTGTAGGCGGCTGGAAGGAAGTACCAGCCCCTCCCTCTGCTGGCGCACTAGCAGCAGCAGCCGCCTCCTCCTGTAGCCGAACAAACTCGACCTAGAACAATGTTTGCTAACGTGTAAGTGTTTGCTAAAGTCTATATTGATATCTATTTTCCTGTTTTCTAAATTATAGTAAATTTATATAAAGAATAGAACGTACATATGCCTGCGTCGCCCTCCTCGTCAATGAACTCCCCAGCCCTCCGATGGGTGACCACGAAGACGGTCACCATGTTCGAGTCCTCACCATTTTTTACCTGTTAAAATATATTATCTATTATTAGTATTAAACATTCTATCGAACTATATATAAATTAATGTCCGTCATAGAAAATGTACCAGACGACGAAAATTCTCCGTCATCGGAATGGAGCCACCACACCACTTACTGGCGCTCGATCGCGCCACCTTGGCCTTGTCAGACCGCTCCTGGTACCTAGCCTCGGCGAATCTAGCCTTCATCGCAGTCCACTGCTCTGACGTGATCCAACCATGGATCGGCTTTCCGGAGCGATCACGAAACTTTTGGTCATGGATCGCATCACGGATGAGCTTGCTTGCGACGGCAGAAAATTGGGCCTCGATCTTCGCCGCCCGGTGTGGTGGATAAAAATAGGTCCTCTACAAGAAGTAAAATAGAAAAGTTATATAATATACACAAATGATTATTAAAATTTAAAAATAAACAAATTTTTTACCTTGAAGTGGGCCAACCAAAAGGCCTTCCTATCTGCGAGAGCATCTGAGTAGTTAATCCAAGGCCCACCATAGTTCTGCCTCAGAAATAACCCCAACTGTCTTTGTACTGCAGGAGGCCGATATCTATACAATAATAATTTTCATGAATATATATGTACATATAATCATTTGAGAAATCTATATTAACTAATTAACTTACTTCATAGGCCCGTCCGTCCAAATCTCCATACGCGTCTCGCCCGGGGGTGCGCATGGAGGGTCGCTCTCACCTCCTGCCTGGGCAGGATCAGTCTGATTGCCGTCCTCCATATGCTCGACGTCGGCTCCCCCATGGAGCCGTCGGTAGGAGGAATGCTGGACGCGGGATCAGGAATGCTGGACGCGGGATCAGAAATGCTGGATGCGGGATCAAGAACGCTGGACGACGAGGGAGGAGTCGCCAACCTGCTGGAACTGCCATATCCCGGTAATGGGCCGGGAACAGAATGGTACAATGGCGTACTCGGATATGAGGATGAGGGTACGAAATCTCTATCCCCAGCCCGAGGCTGACGGGACTGCCTAATATAAAATCTTCCGCGTCGTCCAGATGGTCTAGTCATACCTGATAATAACATATGACAATAAAACAAAAATACATATTTATATGATAGACATCACAAATTTTTGAAAAATATCATAGTCACAGATAAAAGTGTCACTAAAGTGTCACAGATTTATATGATAAAAGTGTCACTAAAGTGTCAAATATGATGATAAAACAAACGTACAGATTTAATCCTCTTCTGAAAATTCATCTAGTTTGTTTAGCTCATCTTCATCTTCTTCTTCTTCTTCTTCTTCCTCTTCTTCCTCCTCTACATCTTCACTTTCATCTGCATCTTCCTCTTCAGATAATTCTACTTCTTCTACACAATTAGATGTGTAATGAGGAACTTCCGTCGTGTCCACTTCTATAATATTTGTTACAAGAGGTAGTTTATCCTCTTGATAAGCTATATCGTCAACCTCAAAGGTATTTCTAGCTTTGGTTTTGCATACTGCCCACCAGTCCGACCTTGTTGTTCTCCGTTTAGGATAACTTGTGAAGTATACTAGCTGAGCCTGACTTGATAGGACAAATGGTTCATAGGCTTGATATCAACGCCGATAGTTTATATCAACAAGACCGTGCTTGTCTACTTTCCAACCTTGACCTTCAATCGGATCGAACCAATCACACCTGAATAACACAATCTTAGCAGGCTCTATTCCATAACTATATGTCTGCTCCACGATCTCCCGTAGTACGCCATAGAAATCGTTGCCCGCATCAACATCTTTGTAGTTCGAAGATCTGATACACAAACAGCTGTTTTTGGTGGAGTCGAGATCCACAAAGTTGTCTCTGATCGGACAAGTTGTTGACTTGAACCTAAACCCATTAACACAGTAGCTTGGCCTTATTTTTGCAGCATAAATTGGTCCCTTGGCTAGCGTTCTAATAGACTCATTCCCAAGTCTTGCGTATGGACGATCTACCTAAATACCACGAAAGAAGAAATTAAGCTCATTCTCAATCAAGTGCATATACAGAAAGGTAATTACAGAGTTCTCAAGTCTTACATATGCACTCAACCATGATGGAAAATAACGCCTCATTTCTTGTTCTAGTTCTTCTTCTGTTATGTGTGGCCTACCTGACCTCACATCATCATTAAAAATGCTGAAAACAACATCGTTCAATTAATGTAATAGTATAATAATCAACACTATTAAAATAATGTAGACGTATTAATTACTTATCCCTCCAGTTTCTCTACTTCCTTCTCGTCGCAGTTGAGTAATACATACACCTGAGCAGCCCTTAGCTCATCATCGTTCAGATATCTCTTCTTCATTTTACCCGATGGCTTTCCTGGAGCATTGAATACCTTCAGTGTTGTATCATTACTTTCATGATCTCCGTCGTCGTTTCTGGAAGCTCTCGTTCTATTAGTTGCAACATGAGGCTTGAAATACATCGAACAAAAGTTTGTAATCTCCTCGAGAACATAGGCTTCACAAATAGAACCCTCGACCCGTGCCTTATTTTTCACCTTTCTTTTTAGGTGATTCAAATGTCGCTCGAACGGGTACATCCACCGATATTCGACGGGTCCACCAACACGTGTCTCATAGGATAGATGAATCGGCAAATGCTCCATAGAGTCGAAAAATCCAGGAAGAAACACCCTCTCTAGCTTGCATAGTGTTACCGCAATGTCCTTCTCTTGCTTTTCTAGACGTTCAACGAGCAATTTCTTAGAACAAAGATCCCTGAAGAATATGCTAAGCTCCGTCAATGGATCCCAAACTACCTGCGGTAAGAATTCCCGAAATACAATCGGAATTAACCTCTCCATGAATACGTGACAGTCGTGGCTCTTCATACCCGTCAATTTATTTTCCTTCGGATCGACACATCTTCTCAGATTTGACACATATCCGGCTGAAAATTTTAGGCCCTGGATCCACCGACAAAGTCTCACTTTATCCTCCTTGTCCAGCGAAAAAATTGACTTCGGCAGGAACTGTTTTCCATTCTGCTCTATCAAATGCAACACAGGGCGTTTGCATATTTCTTCTAAGTCCAACCTGGCCTTGGGATTGTCTTTCGTTTTTCCCTTTACGTCCATCACAGTATTAATTATGTTATCAAACACATTCTTCTCAATATGCATGACATCAAGATTATGTCTGATCAGATTGGTACTCCAGTATGGCAGATCCCAGAATATGCTCCTCTTTGTCCAGTTATGATCTCTACCAAATCCATCGCACTTGTACCCAGTTATAGGATCTTCGATAGCACTTGGAAAATCTCTAACCTCCTCCCATATCGTGGCTCCGCACCACCTTGGCGGTGGATCACCCTTCTCTACAATGCCGGCACGGAATGCATTCATGTTCCTTCTGAACGGATGATCTTTTGGCAGAAATTGCCGATGACAATCAAAGAAGCACGGTTTTCCTCCATATTTCAAGCGGAAAGCCTTACTACGGTCCATGCAATACGGACATGAGAGACGGCCATGAGTGCTCCATCCAGATAACATTCCATAGGCCGAAAAGTTGTTGATGGTCCACATAAGGGTTGCCTTCATCTGAAAATTCTGCTTCCTGGAAACATCGTATGTGTTAGCGCTTACTTCCCATAACTGATTCAACTCATCTATCAAAGGCTGTAAGTACACATCAATGTTTCTCTTGGGATTGTACGGACCAGAATTATAACGGTTAGAAATATGTACTGAGTCTTCATGCACATCCAAGGCGATAGGTTATACGGAGTGACAATCACAGGCCAGCACAAATACTGGGATCCCGAAAGACCAAAAGGAGTAAAACCGTCAGAAGATAGCCCCAACCTGACATTACGCGGATCTGAAGCAAAATCAGGATACACTCGATCAAAGTGCTTCCACGCTTCTCCATCGGATGGGTGATCCAACACTCCTTCAATCTGTTCTTGCATGTGTCAATTCATATTTTCGGCCGTCTCTTTCACCATAAATAATCTTTGCAACCGCGGCATTAAAGGCAAGTAGTGCATTGAATCGGTCGATCTTCTTGCACCGGTAGACCTTCATGTACTAGTTGTCTTATAGCGATCAGCACCACAAAATCTGCACACATCTGCGTCATTGTCGTCTTTGTAGTACAACATGCACCCATTGCGACAAGAATTGATTTTCTCGTATCCCATCCAGAGCGATCTCACCATCCTCTTAGACCGGTAGAAGTCTTTAGGCAACTTAGCACCCTCAGGCAATATTTCTATAAGCAACTCCATAAGACGGTTGTAGCAATCTTGCGACATGTTAAAATCGAACTTGATGCTCAACAATTTTGTAACCACCTCCAACGGTGAATGATCCTCACAACCAGGATATAATGGAGTCCTTGCATTCTCCAGTAACTCCATGAACTGTGCAGCATCGGCGTTCGGTGCCTCCTCAGGTGCATCATGATCGTCCGGATCGAAACTAGGCCCCGTCGCGTCAAAAATCATGTTCACCAACCCATCGTCGTAAGCAGCGTTGTTGTGGACATCCACATAAGACTCATACTCCGATGCTAAAGACACAAGTTCTCCGTGCGCGCTCCACTGATAGTAATTCGGCGTGAAACCCTTCGAGTATAAATGATACGTGACTTCCACTTCTGGATGATATTTCAAGTTGCGACATCTCACACACGGACACTTAATTTTGGTACCGTCCATGTACTGAGGGAACGCCTTGGCAAACTGCAGGAACTGCTGTACACCCTCTATGAATTTATCTCGTACACCGTACATGTCATCAGGATGACGGTTGTACATCCACGAACGATTCCGTAAGTAGTAATTCATATCCATATCCAATTGAGGATAATTCTGTAAGATAGATACATGCACATTGCAGTCAGTGAATGAATGTTAAGATAGTTTAGATATGGGTGCGCAACATAAACTGTTCATTCATTCCACATATTACAAACAAAGAATTTGAAGGTAGAAACAAAAACAACTGTGTTGGGACTAAAATAACTGTCTTGTGTCAAAGTGTCGTATCCGATAGACCGATACTAATTCGATACGGTCGATACTAATCCGATACTGATTCTGATACTTATCTCGACTGTCCAATATCGACCCTTTGGGTCTACAAGAGTTACTTCACCCAGTTTGTCAAGAAAGGTAAAACTTTTTCGATTAATATCCAATATCGACCCTTTGGCCTGTGCTTGAGCAGTATCCTAACTCAAACTATCTATCCGAACTAATAAATTAATATCCTACTTTAACATCTACTAACTCTCATATTCCTTCTAACATAAACTAATATCCTAATCTAAACTAACCCTTTAACTGAAACTAATATCTAAACAATACTAATCATGAACTAACACCCTAACCTGGAAGTCCACACTGCTCAAGCACAGGCCATAGACCAAGTTATAAGGCAAAATACAGGCAACTGCCTGTAGCTACAAGGCAAAACCAAATGTTGACGGTATATATACCATCAACATTTAAAAAGTTTACTTGTCTTGACAAAATGAGTGAAGTAACTCTTATAGACCGAAAGGATACTCTATACACTCTATGTAATACGATATACCAATCATACCTACACTTCTAGGATACTCTATACACTGTAGTAATGAATTGCCCTTACTAATGATGCTCTTAGGTAACATATTTAACAGATGATATTTTCATGTTGCACTTACGCATTTGTGGCTATAAACTGCTTGAGCAACAACATATAGGTATGAGAATCGGTATCGGACTATTCCTATGAGTATTGGTATCGACGATATCAGTAGTAGACTTACTAGCTAGGGTTTTGGTCAAACTCTAGTCCACAAGTTCAATTAGCCTATTGGGTTCATTTCTAGGTAATCCTATAGATATATCAGGGTATAGGCTAAGGTACACTAGGTCAAGCACATATGTATACCATATATATACAATAACATATATATATATATATATATATATATATATATATATATATATATATATATATATATATATATATATATATATATATATATATTGAAGCAATGGGTAATTGCGGCGAACTTGCCTCCACTTAGGCTCGAACTCCCGACCACTTGGGCCGCATGCATCTCTCTTAACCACTAGGCTAGAGATCATTTGCATATATATATATATATATATATATATATATATATCCTCTCAAAAAAAAATACATATATCCTCTCAAATCCAAATATAGCAAGCCCCTATATATCATAACCTTATCCCACATGAATCTCATGCATATATAATCTCAGCTATATATCACTACTCTACATATATGAACTAAATATACCAAGCCAACACATTTCTATTTCACATACATATATCTCAGGAAACTGAGTATACAACCAACATCTTCTAAACATTCAATTTAACTCAAACCCCCAACTCAACTCACAGTCAACAAACTAAACCCAACCTTGTATCTCAGAAATTCCAAACTCAATCTCAGGAAAACCTGAGATTGCATTTCAACTGCCAAACCCCACAACCTAAATAAAACTCAAAATATGTCAAGAGGGGTCGTATGTGTTTGTGTGCATACAAATGTGTCCAAGGGTCGTGTCAGTGTCCAAACAACTGCACAGACAGTGGGTGTGTGCGGGGTGGAGGAGGAGGAGGAGGAGGAGGAGGAGGAAGAGGAGGGAGAGGAGTTAATTACGTTAGGATTTACCTGAGCTCGAGGAGGAGGAGCTCGACGGGGGGGGGGGGGGGGGGGGTAGGGGTCGCCGGAGGGGGAGGGAGTCGCCGGAGGGGTAGGGGTCGCCGGAGGGGGAGGGAATCGCCCGGGTGGAGGGGGGGAGGGGAGCTCGAGTGAAAATTAGAATTTTCGAGTGAGGGGAAAAAAATGAAACGCTGTGCCCTAAGTAAAAATATTAGCGACGTCAAGGTAGGACGTCGCTAAACGTCGAAAATTTTTAATATATGGCGACATATTTTAATAATATGTCGTTGAACGTCTCTATTCAGCGACGTAATTTGACCCCTGTCGCTGAACGTCGCAATTCAGCGACGTTTTGCGATGTTTATATAACGGAGTCGCTGAATTCCATATACAGCGACGTAATTTTACGTCGTCGCTAATAGATCATATTTTAGTAGTGACTTGTGTATAACAACGGCCAACTAATATATATATATATATATATATATATATATATATATATATATATATATATATATATATATATATATATAACTTACATAAGCATTCTATATAGTAATGGACATTTTTTTAAAAAATTGCGGGGGCATGGTCCCTCTTGGACCCTCTATAAATCCGTCCCTGTATTTACTGTAATCTTTATTAATTGCTTGAGCTTGGCTCGAGTTTGTTTATATTAAGCTTCAATTTGACTTTGTATGAGCTCGAGCATGGCTTGATAAGCAAGTTTGATTCAAGCTTGATAAGCAAGGTCGATAAGCTCAAAATCAAGTCCGTTAAGCTTAATTTCAAGCTCGCTCAACTATAATTCAAGTTCATTAAGCTTGATTTCAAACTTAACGAGATCGATTTCAAACTAGTTACGTTTGAATTCAAAAACATGTAATATTAACAATTTATTTATAAAAATTTGATTATAAAAGTTCCTTAATAGCAATTATTAATGATATATAAATATAATGCACACAAACATATTATTATGCAAACATATATAAAATTAGAATTCAATAAAGAACAAACGAGCTCCTAAACGATCCAGCTTGCAAGCACGTAAGCGAGCCAGCTCGCGAGCTCAAACGTGCTGAGTGCTTCTAGCTTGAGCTTTGTTCGTTTATTAAACGAGCTCGAGAATGAAGCTTGAGCTAAGTTTGTTTACTAAACGAACCGAGCTTAAACGAACTTTTATTAAGCCGAGCTTCGAGCAATCCGCGAACGGCTTGGCTCATTTGCAGCCTTATTTGAGCTCTCTCCCAACCTTCCTCATATCCTGCTCTACTTTGATTTTCGTACACCGTACCTACCCCACACCCACACCTGTTGTTTTCCTTTGCCTGAAAATTAAAGTTGCAGTTCGACTCTTCTCCCTCCTCTCTTTAAAACTATTTAATTTCGAGTCAGGGTCGGTCCACAGGGTTGGATTATCCTATCTGGAATATAGTTTTGGTTGTCGCTTGACTTTTATTGTAGATCGATCATGTAGGGTCACCCACGACCTAGATCTCTATTGGGATCACATTAAACCTGGAGGTTACCCCTAAACAGAGGGAGGATTGTCCAAACCCAAAGTCTTATCTAGTTTATCTCAGAGCCAGCCATGTTCCGAGTGAACATATCTATCAGTCCAAGTTCTGTCCCTGTTCCGAATTTCCGTTATACTCCGTTAACCCTTGACCTATACAACTGATCACGGCGTAAATTTCCGTTGCGCAACAGTAAATCATACAATATTTTTTTGAGGGTGTCCACTTCTTAATGGTGCTTGGAGACATGCCTCCAAGGGAGCTCGAACCCGTGTCACTGTGCCGGGGTGCTCCACCGTTCCCAATTCGAATGCATAGTTTTGTTCCTAAAAAAAATTAAAACTGAAATTTGTAGCTGCAGCGGTTACGCGTTGACAGCTGTTCCGCACTGGGAGAAAACTCCCCGAAGTTTCAAGTAGTGGCTCTTCTCCTGGCATGAGCCGCACGTGTGGCAGCATGCACTTCTTTTCGCCAACAAGCTACTCCAATCTTCCTTTTTCCAATTCTATCCTCGCCGTAAAATACTACTGTTAGTCTGTTACTACTTTATATAATATTAAACGTACTTTTGTAAGGGTATTCTGGATATTTGAGCAGACAGTGAGCCCAGGAATCGTTAGGCTGAGGATGTTCCCCACGGTCCCACCTCAGGCTCGCTCAACCTGTTCTAATAAAATAAAAAAGAGCTTTGTTATGCCTACAACCAAATTTTACAAACCTCCTACAACCGGACACGTGTCGAGTTTCGATTGGAGGAGGGGAAAAAAATGATGGGGCCGGATGGAGCCCATGTAGCAGAGGGGGTGAGAGTGGTGGTGGGACCCGGTGGGACCCATGTGTAAGGGGTGGAAGAGAGTAGTTGTAAGAAGGTTGTAAGAATTTGGTAGTAAACTTAGCATTTTCCAATAAAAAAAGGTTGGATCTTCATTATTAACTAATTTAATAATCCCTATATATATTTCCTAAGAGACCATTTTAAGTTCATCCACCAAAAATAGTTGGAATGTTCACCTTCAAATAAAAATGTAACATATGGTACAATATCACTTTGGTGGATGAACAAAACCACTTACAAAGTGGTTTGTATGGAATAAATCACGTATCATATTTTTATTGGGAGGTGAACATTCCACCTAGTTTTGGTATTTTCTAATGATGCAGCAGGAAATAATTTAATAAAATAAAATCATGTTGGATCTGCATTGCTTTTCGTAGACACAGTCTCACCTTTCTTTTGTGTTGCCTAATCTCCATTATTTCATTTAAGTGAAGTTTAGTGGTAGGCTTAATTTTTTTTAAATTTTATTTTAAAAATATACATATTATCATTTGTACATTTATATTTGGTTTATGCTAAAAATATGTATTCATTAAATTATAGTATTCTATTTTTATATTTGGTTCGAACAAAAATAAAAATCATTTAATTTTTTATAATATTCTTTTATTAAATAAATGGTGTTACCTTTACTTAGAATTTTGATATTTAAGTGTTGATATTACGGGCAAAATATTTATAATTAATGTACCTAACCAACATTTTTAAGAAAGCAAAAAAAAAATACCAAGCAAAGAATTGTGTTTTACTTTTTCACAACTATGAAAAACTAAAATCATCCATATTTACCGTCTTCCAATTCTTAACTCTAGACTTAACAAATATAGACAATGAATCCATCCAAGTCGAACCCAAAACTCATTTATAAGTCTCCAAAATTTAAACCATACAAAACTTTTACGTTAACTTGTATTCCGATAACACATGATAAATCAGCAATAAATATTTATTTTATATGCATATTTCCACTAACAAATTGAATAAAATAACATCTCACTCAAAATATACATTTATTTTCTATAGAAAATATATATTGATCAATATATTATTATATATTCTTAGGACATGTTAACATAAACCCTATCATTTATCCTAATTAGACTACAAATCTAACTCTAATGAATCTAATGATGCAGTTGAAAGAGAGAAAAACATTAATTTGTAGGAAAAAAAAAAAAAATCTTATTAATGTCTTTCACCAGTTCCTAATTACTATAATATTATAATAAAGTTTTGGATGGGATCGCCATAAAGGAAAAGAAATAAGTCATCGGTGGGCCCCGCGGCGGGCTAACTCGAGACACGTGCGCTTTTGTCGGCTCTCGTCTGACGTGGCATTATTATTATTATTATCGAGTGTATGTTTATGGCGGTGCCAGCTAGAACACACTTCTTTTAAAACATCTATTGCTCTTCAGTCTTGCGGCACCCAAAATCTTCGCCAACATCCTCACCCACTGAAGTGAGTGTGGCCCACCAAGTGGGCATCATCCGTGTTGTAGTCGCTGCTTTGAAACTGGCAACTGACACCCATGAGTCGCTACGCGACAAAATAGGCAGTTAGACCTGCTCTTTCCAGTGGCTATTATTAATAAAAATATTTTTTAAATGATTATTTCTACACGTATATTTATTAATATAAAGTTTGTAGGGTTAATTAGTTGTACCCTCCTATGATTTGTACGTATTTTGGTAACTGTTCCTGTTGTTTTAAAAATAAGGAACACCCCCCTGATTTATAAAATTAATTAGTTGTACCCCCCTGGTGCATAGAAGAAAATGAGTGAAAAATTAAGCAGCCAGGGGGGTGTTCTTTATTTTTGAAACAACGGAAACAGTTACCAAAATATGTACAAACCATAGGAGGGTACAACTAATTAACCCAAAGTTTGTATTTATTAATACATAGTAAAACAATATATTTATAAATATAATGGTAAAAATATTCATATAAAATATATATTTATTCATGTATTAGCATGTGTCATTGTGGCATAGATTAACATAACTCTATTTCCAAATTTATTATGAATGAAATTTTCAAGCTTTTAGTTACTACAACTGTATCATTTTTTAAAATAATTGTTTAAAAATATTTATTTAGCACTCAATTCTTACAATAGCAAATGTAACTGGTTAAAACTCTAACATGAGGTTGAACCAAGGGCGGAGGCAGAAGCATTCCTACGATGTAAAGACTCAATGTCTCAACCAACTGTATTGAGAAGTAATTTTGATAATCACCTGGTACCTACTTAGTATTTATCTTATTTCAAATTCGGACTACAGTCCGGGTCAGTCCGATTTATCCTCCGCCAGTGGGTTGAACCATCCAAATTTAAGTTTAGTCTAACGTGTAACTGATTTTATAAAAAGAAACTATTCGTAGTCTCAATCCAGTTCTCTATTCGAAATAGATCTTTGATATTATGGTACTTTTAATGTTTTTATTACAAGTGAGAGGGACTTTTAACAACAATGTTGCGGTGGCTGCAAGGTCTATTTGTTGGAATGATGCAGTACAGAATGTTTTGTTACAATCTAAATTGAATGGAGACAAAGTGAAAATCGATGTAAATGTTGTAATAAAAGTGTTACCCTTAAATAGTGTTGCTACTATTTTGGCCACGACAAAAACTTGCGTATTCCTATAAGTTGTTGCAATATTTGTCGTACAAACTTTTATTCGAAAGAAAATAATTTATTAAAAATATTATAGATATTGCAGTATATGTGTACTTTTCAGGAATGGATCTAAGAAAATTAGTTAGTAAGGTGGGGGCATTGAAAAACATTTATTTTAAATATATATGGAATTTAGAACTGAAAACCTTGAATGAAACTCCTAACCAATCACTACCAGAATCTGTCAGATTAGCGACGTTTGTAAACGTCGCTAATGTCGACCAAAACGTCGCTAATTTAAGTTAGCAACGTTTCTAGCGTCGTTTTGGAAACGACGAAAAAAAGCGTGTCGGTAATTGGTAAAACGTGGCAAAACGTCGCTACGGCGACGTTAATTAGCGACGTTACAAACGTCGCTAAGTAGCGACGTTATTTGCGACATTCGTTTGTGGTCGCCGTTTAGCGACATTTTAGCGACGTTGTGGCGACGATGTGGTGAGGAAAGATTCTTTGCCACGTCAGCAATTTAGCGACGTTATTAGCGACGTTCATAAACGTCGCTACGTAATAGCGACGCTAAGAACGAACGTCGCCAAGAACGTCGCTAAATTAAAAAATAATAAAAAATAAAATACAGAATCCAGAATGCAAATGGAGCTGGAGATACAATCCAGATATTGACACAGTACTAATTCATATATGTTTTAAGTGTGAGAACAGATGGCTCAAAACACAACCCAAAATTCATTCTAGCATACATTAGTGTGAATCATCTATGTTCTGTACATATGGTGTAGTATATGTTCTTATCGAATCTAGTATCTGAAGGATATAACAGAATCAAGATGAACCCACATAATGTAATACTAAGACATCATCTACTACTAAAAGATATAATGATAGGTTGTCGTATCATCATTGCCGAGGAAAATGGGTTGGATTGTCGTATCTAGAATAATACCAATCCAACCCATTTCATGAATAAAAATGTTCAATTAACCAACCAACAAAACTACTTGTTACAAATATCGACACTATCGGTGCTTTCGAATTGGAGTATCAGATTTTTAGGTGTCGAAAAATAAATAATTATTACTAAATTATCAGATTTTTCGGCACTATCGCTGCCCATGATCAAGCCCCCCCGCACCCCTCCCCCCTACACCACCCCTAACCCTAACCCTAACCCGAACCCTATCCCTAATCCCTCCCCCACCAACCCTCTCCCCTCTCCAGCCCCCTCACCCCCCGCTGTAACGCCCGTTGTTCGTATTACGTATTTTGGTATACGTGTACGGGATCTTGACCCGTAATTAGACTTGTCTTGCTTAGCTTAATCCTGGTTTAATTTTGCCTTGGTTTATTTTGGGTTCATCCTGGATCGACTTGTCTTGAATGGCTAGTCTTGGGTTTGCATTGGCATGGGTTAGTTAGCATTTCCTGGTTCACGTGGTTTATCCTGGCCTTGGCCTGCATTGGGTTCGGTTGGGTTCGGCTTGGTTGGGCTCGGTTTGGGTTGATATGTAAACCCGTACTTACCACCATCCCTCATTTATTAATCCAACCACCATTCTCTCTCTTCATTCATTACTCATTTACTCCTCTTCTCTTCTTCTTCCTCATCACCTTCTCCACCCACGTCACCGTAGGCAAGTGCAACTTGCTATCACAAGAGAACACCATACTTTTATGGATCATTTAGCTTCCTTGCCTGATTTCAAACTACTTTAGAACTTGGCTTTTTCTCATTTCGATGCATGGACTTTTGTAGATCTAGGTTTTAGCATTCTTTTATTTTCATGGTTTGATCTTCTAAACTGGCTTGTTTACAAAAACTGACAGTTCCGTGTGGTAGACATTCTGATGTTACGTAAGTTTGGTTTTGGAATGGTTGGATTTCACCGAGACTTGACAGATATAGGGCTTTTCTTGAGCTCTTGAGCTTTTACGCCTGCTTGTACCGGCCTTGGGGAGAAGATAAAGTTTTACGCCCACGTTTTACGTGCCAACGTATCATTTTCCCCTTTACGTACACGTTTTCACCTGTCCGCGTAGTATTCCCTTTTTACCCACACGCATTGCGTGCCAGCGTAATCCTTCTACGTCGAGTTCACTTGAACTCTACGCAGGGGCCTTCCCGTTCGCGTAGACTCGTGCATTCTCCTGCCGCGTCGAGTCACGCTAGCGTAGAGTGCCCCGTGCGTAGAGCCTCGCTCGCGTAGACTCTCCCTTGCTCGCGTAGAGCCTTGCGTGCGTAAAGTTTCACTTGGGTGCTCGTGCGCGTAAAGATCCGCTTTTATAGGGCGCTTGCTATGCGTAGAGCGTTTGCTCGCGTAGAAATCCTGCTTGTATGCACTCTTGTTCGCGTAGAGCTGCCTATCCTTAGGTCTTGCCCGCGTAGAGCTATTTTACGCTCATGGTCCATTTGGCCTAGCGTACTCTTGCTCGCGTAGAGACTTTGAGTCCCTATGGCGTACCCCATTGCCCTTTTATATTCTTACGCCTTTTGTCATGAACTTGATAACTTGAATTGATTGACATGACTGGACTGATAATTGTACATGGCATGGTATAACAAGTGAACTGACATGACTTGACAAGACATAACAAGCAAGCCTGATGGGAACTATTGAATGCTGTTGCGACGGCTAGCATGACATGACAAGAATGAATGGCCTGGACACCGTGGACGATTGTGTTTGTATAAATGCACCAATACTGTTTCGCATCATGTCTAGGGCAGCGACCCCTGA
Organism: Iris pallida; assembly: GCA_029216955.1. NCBI lineage: Eukaryota > Viridiplantae > Streptophyta > Magnoliopsida > Asparagales > Iridaceae > Iris > Iris pallida. Next base: position 847,247 of record JANAVB010030419.1, read on the forward strand.
GTACCACGGTCAGGGGTACCTACTGAAATTGACTAAGGTTAATAACTAGAATAACCCAGTAGTCATGAAGAGATTTTCCAGCTACAGGCAATCCCGTTATGTGGGCGTGCAAGTAGATTTGTAGCCTGTCGACGAGTAGGGTACATTTCCAGCACGTGTCATGTGTTGCACCCTTCATGAACGGATATTCGACCTGGATAATCTGGATGGTCTGCATGGCTTGTGGCTGTTGGAATATCTTATTGCAGCTTGCTAGTAACTAGGCCTGTGATATACCTAGCTAGTTAAAGTATCAAGCCGTACTCATTGCTTGGCCGTGATTGATTGGATGTAGTCTAATCCAGTCTACTCTTGTCCTGATCCTGTACATGATTGTTACATGACCTGATTGCTTGTGCTTTACTTTTTTGATAAATGGTGGAAATCAAGTTCCGTTCAGACGAAGGGTTACAACCCCGGTCCTTGTTTGGTTTAAGGGTTGTAACTCGGTTATCCGAATATTCCCATGGTTATTTCATCGTATATCGTCATGATTTTCTATATTTTTCTATTCTTTATTATTTAATTATATTTTGTGCTAATTGCTGGTTTTAGTTCTTAAGTGAAGCCTCCTTTGTGGCACTTGCTATTTCTGGGATCTGACCCAGCTGGTTTTGTATGGCCATATACCGGAGTAGCTCCAGAGGATCTTCCTACTTTTCAGCCAGATGGCGACCACCAGGCGTAACCAAAGCAACGAGTGGGTTTCCCTTTTGTTCTCCCACTTTATTGTAAAAATATTCTTTTGAGACATTTAGCCGGCGAGCACGTGTTAGCTCGATTGCACTTTACTTACTGTCTGCCTACGGGCTGTAGCATGATTAACAAATCCTAGGATTGATCATGTATGACTGAAACTCTTGCTAGTTTTCATATTTTGTACGACTAGCTTCATGATCATCCAAATATGTAATGTATGAGATGCCTTACTATTGTATATTTGATGCTCTAACATCTTGTAACTGCTATTACTTGCTTGAGATTGAGACAATAGGCTTGTTCATGACCATAAGAGACTGATGGCTTATAGTTAAACCCTCATGTATCTAGACAGCCGTGACTGTATAGCGAGGAGGTTTCCATTTCAATATACGTAGCTGGCTATGTATGCCCCCGCTTTCCAGTATTCTGGTTCTGGGGTGTTACATGGTTTAAGTGGTGGCCCATGCAGGTCTTGTGAATCAAGATATGTGAGGGTTTACCGAATAGATATCTCAATCAGCACTCGTCCTTGATCTATGCTCGTATCCTCTGAATCCCTAAATTCTTGACCTGGTCACATGCTTGTATCTTTGATCTGTCCTGGTCCTTCCTTATTGTTCCCTGTGTCATTTTCTTCTGCGGTATTGTTCCTGGTCCTACCGATCGGCAAGGCGGAGCACCTCCTGTGGGCCAGCAGCAACCTGGAGATCAAGCCCAGTATTCCGGAGTAGCCTCCAGAGTCATGACTACCGAGGGTCAAGAGCCACCAGTTTTGCCTGTCCAGTCTGTAGAGCCTGATAATGGCACCTTGGTTGGTCTCATCAGGACATTGCTAGCATCTCAAGATCGTCGGGGCGATGCCCCGCACCAGGCTATACAAGATGCTTTGAACAGAGGCGGTCATCAAGAAAACCAGGCATCCAACAGCTTCAAGCGTTTGAACCCTCCCTTCTTCGATGGTAGCGAAGATGCTATTGCCGCATATGCTTGGCTGCAGGATACATAAGTGATTCTAGAAGCGACGAAGACGCCCGAGAATGAGAAGGTGGCGGTAGTACGCCTGCAGTTATTGGATCTTGCCCGCAGCTGCTGGGCGGCGCAGGCCGTTAGATTAGTGGCACCTATTACATGGACAATATTTCGCGAAAGATTCCAGACCAAGTACTTTGATGCTGTAGCTCGGTACGATCTACAGACGAGGTTCACCAATCTGAAGCAGATGGGCAGGACGGTCGACGGATATGCGGTCGAGTTTTCAAAACTTAGTCGGTTTGCTCCCACCTTGGTAGCAACCGAGTTCGACAGAGCCCAGCGGTTCCAACAGGGGCTCCATCTAGAGCTTTTATTGGCAGTGGAGCAGTTCGAGCATCAGACTTTTGATACGGTATTTAGAGCAGCCAGGAGGCACGAGTATACCTTCCAAAGGATCGTGGACAGGACCGGAGGTCGGAAGCGATCTCATGGCCACATGAATCAGTCTTCAGCACCAGCCCCGACAGCTAGGGCTTTGATAATTGGAACTCCAAGGCGGGCGGCCTCAGTGACGTCGATTCAGCATTCGACCCCAACATTTCTGTCACGTCCTAGAACCAGAATACTGAAGAGCGGGGGCAGACACAACCAGCTACGTATATAGAAGTGTATTCCACCTTCATATACGGCCACGACCGTCAAGATGTATAAGTGTTTTCTACAAGCCAACAGTCTCTTATGATCAGGAACAAGCCTAGTGTCTCAATCTCAAGCAAGTAATATAGTTACAAGATGTTAGACCATCAGATAATCAATAGTAAGGCGTCTCATACATTTCATATATCGATGATCATGAAGCTAGTCGTACAAAATGCGAGGACAAGCAAGAGTTTCAGTCATACATGATCAACCCTAGAATTTGTTAATCATGTTACAGCCCGTAGGCAGACAAGAAATATAAGTATTCAACACGAGCTAACACTTGCTCGGCGGCTAAACGCCTCAAAAGTATAATTTACAATAGAGTGGGAGAGCAAAATAAATCCACTCGTTGCCAGGGTTTCTTCTAGTGTTCACCATCTGGCTGGAAAGCAGGTAGATCCCCGGGTGCTACTCCGAATTCTGGTCATACAAAAATAGCTGGATCAGACCCCAGAAAGAGCAAGTGCCACAAGGGAGGCTTCACTTAAGAACTAAAACCAGCATATAGCACATAAAATTATAGATGAAATAATAAAAGACATGAGTTAAATAAAACAGGATGATAAACGATTAAGAGAGCTAACGGACTATTCCGGTAACCAAGTTACAACCCGTAAACCAAACAAGGACCGGGGTTGTAACCCTTCACCTGAACGAGACTTAGTCTCTAACCAATTATCGATAATGTAAAGCATTCACAATCATGTTTCGAGATAGCCATGTACTGGGTCTAGGTAAGACTAGACAAGATAGGGTTACATCCAACATTCATGGCCAAGCAAAGAGTACGGCTTGATACTTTAACTAACTAGGGTTATCACAAGCCTAGTTACTAGGAAGATACAATGAGATTTCCAAGTCTAGTTACCCGCCTGCTGCTACCTGAGTGACCCCAGCAAAAGAAAAACTAGTATAGCAGACACACCGCAGTAAGATACAAGTGTCCTAAGGAGGTGCCCCACTCGACGGTGAGCTGGAAGTGCGCACATCTCGACGGATAGCTACAAATCCCAAGTATATATATATATATATATATATATATATATATATATATATATATATATATATATATATATATATATAAGGCCGGGATCAAAGGGGCAACAGGTAACTGGGAAAGTCTCTTCATAAACTACTTGGTCAATCTAGTCATTAATCCTAGCCAGATTCAGTATGAATCACTAATCGTGGGAAATCAGGAATTCATGTCCAAGACATGATACAAGATGAGACATGTAGCTTATACAAGTACAAACACCCACGGTATCAGGACGAGTTATTATTCAGCATGTCAAGATAGCCGTCGCAACAGCTTTCGAGATTACATGATAGACTTACTTATCAAGATTACTTATCATGTCAAGAGTGCGTCATGACGGACCACCATCAAGAATTATCATGTCAAGTTACTTGTCAAGAGTGCACCACGACGAGTCACTATCAAGAGTTATCATGTCAATGTTGCTTGTCAAGAGTGCGCCACGACGGGCCACTATCATGTCATGTTACTTGTTGTTAAGAGTGCGCCTTAACAGGCCACTATCGTGTTCTATCCTTACATTATCATGAATAAGAGAAACTTGAATAAAATAGCTAGTAACATATACTTGAAACCAAAGAAAAGATCTACAACTTTTATATTGGGAGTTGGAGAAAATTCTGGCCACAAATCATGCAAATAAGACATAAAATAGCCAAAACATGCACTATGTGGCCTATTCTGCGACATGCGGCCTCATGCGGCCTCATGCGGCACATTCGTGACATCCATGCGGCTCAACTGCGACATGTGGCCTATGCGGCCCATTCGCGACATCTATGCGGCTCAACTGCGACATGTGGCCTATGCGGCCCATTGGTGACATCCATGCGGCTCAACTGCGACATGTGGCCTATGCGGCCCATTCGCGACATCCATGCGGCTCAACTGCTACATGTGGCCTATGCGGCCCATTCGCGACATCCTTACGGCTCAACTGTGACATGTGGCCTATACGGCCCATTCGTGACATCCATGCGGCTCAAATGCGACATGTGGCCAGATGAACATAGAAGATGACCAAATAATTATTTGGCCATAACTTTCTCAAAATAAGTCAAAATCTAACTTTTCAAAGGTCTATTTTGGGTAAAATTGAATTCTCTACAATATAGAACAATCAAAACTTGAAAATAATAAAGTTTGGTAGATCAAAATCCAAAAAATCCGAAAATAATATAAACTTAGATCTACAAGAAATAAACCATCAAAATAAAAAATGCCGAGTACTAAAGTGTCATAGAATCTCATGAGGAAGACAATGGAACAACAAAAATAGAGTTCCTCCATGAAGCAAGTTATACTTGCCTAAGCTCTTGATAGGTGAAGAGAGTTATGAGGAAGAAGAAGAAGGAGTAAATGAAAAGTAAGAAAGTAATGAAGAGAGAGAAAGGAGTTGGTGGCTTATAAAGAGGGATTAGCATGTTGGGCCAAGAGAAATAAACCAAGCCAACCAAAATAAACCAAGTCAAACCAAGACATGCCATGATGAACCTAAACAAGATTAAACCAAAACTAGCTAGCAAGACAGGAGAAATAAAAATACGTGTCATGATCCTGCATACTGGAAATACGTATTGCAAAAAACGGAGGTGACAATTTCCCCAGCAGCAGAAGCAGAAGCAGTCTTCCGCAATGGGTTACACTCATTGTGCGAAGCCAGGACATGTGGTGGCAGAATATCGCAGAGCACAGGGATTGTGCTTGGTTTGTGGAGCATCGAACCACAGGGTTAGGAACTGCCCGAACAGGGGGAGTTCCTCTTCTTCGACCTTTTCTAGTCCCTCGGTTAGGGGGCCAGCCCCAGTACCAGTCCAGCAATAGCAACAGTTTCCGAGGCCCTTGCCGCCTCAGTCCCAAGTATTCCAGCAGCAAAACCTCCAGCAGTATGCACAAGCCCAAGTCCTGACTCAGAGCAGACAGAGAGGTTTTCAACAGAGGGGACCTGCACCCAGAGGATATGGTCAGGCGATGTCGATGACCGTAGAAGAAGGATTGGCACCAGGTGAGGTAGTGGCAGGTACTATTCTCGTTAACTCCTCTTCAGCCTTAGTATTATTTGACTCTGGTGCATCGCATTCATTCATGTTTGCACGATTTGCGATACGGATAGGACTGGAGCCCGAGTCATTATCAGTAAGGCTCAATATACTTACTGGTAACGGTCTTATGGGAGTAGATAGAGTCTTTTACTCGTGTCGGATCGTGGTTAGCGGTAGAGAGTTTCCCGCTAGATTGATAGATTTCCCGATGGCCGATTATGATGTGGTCTTAGGGATGGATTGGTTAAGGAACGAGTATTCTAGGATAGACTGCCATGTTGGCAGGGTTGTTTTTAGCATTCCAGGAGAGCCAGAGTTTTCCTTTTCCCGAGGCAAAGTTGAACCTTCTCCTCCAGTATTGCGGATGGCAGTAGCAGCAGTACAGTTACCCCGGATAGTCGAGGAGTTTCCAGATATTTTTCCTGAGGAGCTTCCAGGAATGCCGCCAGAGCGAGAGATCGAGTTTACTATCGACTTGATCCCGGGGACAGCCCCAGTATCTGCGAGAGTCTACAGGATGGCGCCGTCAGAGTTAGAGATATTATATAAGACGATTGAAGAACTCAGAACCAAGGGATTCATTCGTACAAGTGGATCGCCTTGGGGAGCCCCGATGCATCTTGTGAAAAAGAAGGATGGTACATTCAGATTATGTGTAGATTATCGTATCTTGAACTCAGTGAAAATCAAGAACAGATACCCTCTTCCGAGGATAGATGACTTGTTTGATCAACTCAAGGGGGCAGCAGTATTCTCGAAGATTGACTTACGATCAGGATACCATCAGATCAGAGTCAGAGAGCAGGACATCCCGAAGACAGCTTTAAGATCTAGATATGGGCATTAGGAGTTCCTTGTTATGTCATTTGGAGTTCATGGACCTCATGAATCGTATATTAATGCCTTACTTGGATCAGTTCATGATTGTGTTTATAGATGACATCTTAGTCTACAGCAAGGGTAAAGCGGAGCATGAGCTGTATCTCAGAATTGTGCTCCAGATTCTCAAAGAGTACCAGTTATATGCCAAGTTCAGTAAATACGAGATCTGGCTCGATCGCATTTCGTACTTGGGTCATATTATTACCAGAGGTGGAATAGAAGTGGATCCTCAGAAGATAGTAGCCATCGAGGCATGGCCAGTACCCAGCACAGTGGCGAAAGTTCGCAGCTTTCTTGGCTTGGCCGGCTACTACCGGCGATTTGTTTCGGACTTTTCGAATTTTAGCGCCATTGACCCAGTTGACCCGCAAGGATGAACAGTTTGCCTGGACAGCAGAATGTCAAGATTCTTTTGAGAAGTTGAAGCGAGGCTTGATGACGGCACCCATTCTCACGCTTCCAGATGGAGCCGGAGGATTTTCAATATATTGTGATGCTTCAGGTAGAGGTTTAGGATGTGTTTTGATGCTGCATGGGAAGGTAATAGCTTATGCGTCACGTCAACTTCGTGATCATGAGAGAAATTACCCGAACCATGACTTGGAGTTGGCAGCAGAAGTGTTTGCACTTAAGCTTTGGAGACACTACTTGTATGGAGATAGGGTAGAGATTTTCACCGACCACAAGTTTAACACCCAGTTTTCCAAATGAGGGCAATTTTGAAATTTTATAATTATAATCATTTAATAATGATATTTAAGTCATATTGTGATTTTTGGTGATTTTTAATTAATTTAAAACTATTTAAAATAGTGATTGGTGATTTTGATGATTAACTAGTTAAACCCTAGTTTTGCTAAGCGTAGAGACTAACCATGACCAAGGGAGCCTAGTCACGTGATTAGAATTTCATATTACTAATTTTTAGCCTAAGGGTATTTTGGTCATTTTGACAATTTTGTGAATTTGTAATTCATATTAATTAAATATTGTGCTAGCCTTTTTGTGAAGCCTTAACCTAGAAGTTAACCTAACCTAGATTAGTCATGAGGTTGAAATTAGGGTTAGAGCATTCCGACTAAGTGCCAAGGTTAGTAATATCTAGATATTATTAGGGAAGATATTTCTTTTTAAGATATTTGTGAAAAGAAGCCTTAACTAATAGGAAGCCTTGGAAATTGTTGGAGCAACCTCAACCACACATCTAAAACCCTAAACCTAATGATTCAACATCCACACAAGACCCCCTTCTATAAAGTCATATTAACAAAGCCTTGGCCTCTTTTACAAACCCTAGAAAAAGTCCTACTTGTTCTTCCCTAAAACTCGCCCTATTAATCCAAATTGAGCCCAAATTGAGTCAAATCAATTGCACCATCATCCCCAACAGTAGAGGATACTTGTGGGTGCTTGCTAGCAAGGATCGAGGACGTTTGAACCGGAGAAAATCGAAGAAGACATCGAATCGAGGCTCTTTACATTGAGATTCTAGCTCTCAATAGGTAAACCTATCTACACCCATTGAAATCATGATTTTTCTTCATAGATGCATTCATTTAGGGTTCCCCTAGGTGTATCCCAAGTTTGGTAGAAATCTGTGTCCATTTCGTGTCCGTATCAGACACGTATCGGTGTTTTTAATAACATGTTTGTTGAAATGCTTGTGAGAATTAAAAGTTGTTAATTTCAAAAACTAATTACATGATTTTGTAGCCCTTGGCATGCTGATCACGAATCCAACACACTGAGCATGTTTTAGGCTCGTGTCTGTGTCCAAATTGGACACGAACATGCTGTACGACACTGTCGTGCAGTGTTCTGCTGCTCGACCACGTTTTCTCCGTGTCTGTGTCACTTGGACACGTGAAAATTGACACAGAGCTAGGGGACTTGACTGACACGACACTTGTAAATTTTTACGGCTTCTCGTTTAGTGTGCACGAAGAAATTTGGCCCGTACTGATTTCGTACTGTGCTGAGTATATCAGTTTCGAGCCACTGATACGTATCTCGTGCTCAGGACACGCGACCCGTGGACACCTCATGTCATGTCCAGTGAGTAGCCCTAGTATTGGGCTACACGTGGGTATGACCACGAGGCATGTCGAACTTTGTGTCGTGCTCACGAGACACGGACACACGCACACCACACTGTGTTCACTTATCCTCTCCTCTGTGTTTTCATGTCTGGACAGTTCGTGTCTGGTTGTGTGGACACGAAGCCACTTGTAGGACACGTATGAATGTGCATGATTGTTTACCAACCTCTTAATTAGGATATTGACTTGATTTTTAACTGTCGATTTCCAAATTCCTCCATTCACTGATACACTGAGTTACCATTTTGAAATTCTGAAATTTAATCCTAGTCTAAACTTAATTCCCTGTTAATTTCCCATGATAAATTCGATTACACATGTGTGTTAGTTACTTTAGTGTTGGGTTATAATAAGTGTTAGGATTTGGGTCCTTGAATCTAACTGATACATGAGAATAGGGTTGAATGGTTTCAATTTCTGTTACTTTAATTTAAAACCCAGTCAATGAATGACAGTATGAATCTTGAGTGATTCAATATGTGTAACCTGAGAATTGAATCCCTGTGAACTGTCAGTTATATATATGCCATTCCTGATTTGATGTTAAATTAGATGAGTTAAGGTGTTTTAACTGTTAACTGAGAATGTATGAACCTGATTTTTGGGTTTGATTTTACAATGATAAACTGAGTTTGGAGTACTATGAACTGATATGGGGATTGGAAATGTAAACTGAATTTCTGAGAGGGTACAACAATAGTTTTACCCACATTGATCTCTATAGATTTAAACACACACTCACCCATTGCTACCTGAACTATTAGATCTGAAACCTCCCTCTCCTAAACTGTCATTGACAGTACACACACACACATATCCTTCTATTTCTGAGAACAGAGTAACCAGCCTTGGTTCTCAGGTTCCTTAGGACCCCCCTGAGAACTGTCATTTGTTCTCAGGAATTCCTGAGTTTTCAAAGGGATTGAAGGGTTGGTTCATTGTAGTGAAATCCTGAGATGGTTTCAGGATTTGAACATGAGATTAGGATTTGGGTAGTAGGTTTGATTCCTAATATAGAATGTGTGAAAAATCTGAGTTTAACAAATAGGAATTTATATATAATATGTAAACTGAAATGTGTTTGCTGCCCTTGATGTATCACTATCATAGACATCCTATTTCATGAAAACCCTATGCCATATAGACACAAACACACACACAGGACTGAGATTCAAATCCCTGAAACCTGAGAATGGTATAGACAGTGTGAATGGGTTTTGGACTGCTTGTGAGTGTCAACTGTTACATGTTTAACTTGAATTCATTGTTAACTGAGTTATGATTCTTGAATGTTGTTTTTTTAACATTTGATTACCATTAAGTTTCCTGAGATTACCTATTTTTGAAATCTGGAAACTGAAATGCATTGTACCACATGGACACCCCCTCACACACCCATTTATGTTCAATATATATAGGTATTACATGTAGGTAGGTTTGTATCCATGCAATGTGAGTAGGCACATAGGTAAATAATGTTAAATGCATAAATGACATGAATGAATGACATGAATGAATGACTTGGATGAATAAATGTATGCATGAACCAATGTGCATTGTAATATGCATGTTCCCTTCCTTATCATTAAAATTTTGATGTTAAAATTCAATTCCTAGGTTTCACTATGTAGATATGACTAAATCCTTCCCTTCCCTTCTAATATGGATACATGGATATATCATTATATCAATACAATGTAATGTATTTATGCCACATATATATATGAGTTTATATATATGTAATACTTGTGTACTCATGTGTGATAGGTTAGTATGAGTAGAGTATAGGTCTTTAAATATGAAATGTTATAGGGTGTTAAGGGACAAGGTTGATGTTAGTCATTGTATGTATATGTAATGACTAGTAGATACATGGATATATGGATGTATGATATATTTAGTTATATATATTCTATATTTTTGTGAGATACCTTAGCCTTGGGTTGACCCAGAGTTGACAAAGTTTGACTTGGACCTAGTTTGACCTAGACAGTTGACCATGTTTGACTTAGAGTTGACTTTGACCTAGATTGACCCAGAAATCATGTAGATTGCATCGTAGATTTTCTTTACCTTATTTTAAACATGTCATAACCCATACTACTCTATTTAGGACATTGTGACTCCGGTACAGACATTTGATATTTTATTACTCTTTTCAGAGTATCAGGTGAGTACATTCTCTGATAGTTCTTTCATTTACTTGTCAATTACTGTACTTCAGTTCTAGTTAGTTTTATGTGATTCTTACAACACGTATGAATATTTCTGGATTCATGTATGCGACACACATACCATTTTGTCTGGCCTCTATTTCTGGAATCACTACTGGCATCACCTTCTGGAACCACTACTGGCATCACCTACTGGAATCACTACTGGAACCACCTACTGGAATCACTCTGGAATCTTTTGCTGGTATCATTATATTTGGCTGGACTCATCTCGATTCTCGTGTCGTTTTCTGGATTCACTTGTACTTGCTGGTATCATTATATTTGGCTGGACTCCCTTGGAATTATTCTGGAACGATATCCATCCCACACTTGGCCGAGTGTACGGTGTGCCGTATTATCTACAACCGTTTACATGTCGATCTCGATATTTTAAAACACACTGTTAGAGTATAGGCTGGACTCACCCTGGAATCTTTGATCACTGACTGGAATCATCTTGTACTGGAATCACCTGGTATCAGTTTCATGTTGTCTGGATTTACTTGGGTTTTATACTTGTTACATTTATATTCTGGACTTATATCATGTTGCTCTAGTTCAGCTAGTTTCTATTTACAGTCTTCATTGCTATGATTCTTTATTATTCTACTTACCTTACTTCCCTTGTATCTTAACTGTTTCTCTATACCATCACCTGTATACAAACTACCATGTTCATCAATAAAACTGTCTATAACTGCTTTATAGTTCTCTGTCATTTACTTGGAATTTCTTGATGATTTGTACTCGTTCCTGTCCTGACTGGACCTGTTGAAAATATTACAGATGACTGCCCTGAGGACGTTTGCCCTACTTGCCTTGGAGCAGGAGATGACTTTGCTACCGATGGCCCCGACACTCAGGAGTGATCGGGTGACTAGCTAGTAGACTTGGTTTAGTTTTCATGTTTTAGAATTTGAATTGTAATAACTTGAGATACGAGTTTGTATTTGAGTCTGTTTGAGATATTATTATTTAGTAGTTTTTAAATGTTGTTGTTAGTCTTTAGTTATAAACTTCTGTGTTATCTTATCGTTCTTAGACTGTGATTGAGATTCATTATATCTATACTTGTCCTCCGTTCGGAGTTGAGATTTGACAAGTACATTATATAATTGCGTGAGTTGTTGATTAGATAGTAACCTAGGACATCGTTCTACCGCTGATACTGCGGTGTAGGCTGGACGTACCCACTTCTCGTGCCCTTACTCTAGGGTGCGGATCGTGACAACAAGAGCTTGAAGTACGTATTCACACAAAAGGATCTCAATATGCGTCAGAGAAGGTGGCTAGAGCTACTTGTGGATTATGATGCCAACCTGCAGTATCACCCAGGGAAGGCCAATGTAGTAGCAGATGCATTGAACAGGAGAGCCGGAGTTTATTTTCTAACAGCGCCACCAGAGTTATTAGCAGATCTTCAGAAGATGGGTATAGAAGTTGTCCTTCCTAACAATGTGGCATTGATGGCCAGTGTAAAACCTACAAATTTGATTTTGTTATTAAATTATTAGATTTTGGCTGCTAGCATAGTCTTAGATTTTCATTAGCTATTATTATTATTATTTTAGTCAGATCAGGAAAATAATTATTTTAAAATAAACTAATTAGATTTTTGATTGGGGCCCAGTTTCGATTCTGTGTCCGGAGTTCGACCCTGAGTTCGAACCCGATTTTTCGAAGCCTGACTCCGTTCCGAACCCGTCCTTACTTTCTCCTTTTAAATTCTGGTTATTAATATATATTTATGTTTGTTGAAAATATATAAAATCCTAAGACTAATTCCTAACTACCCATCCACTCTTCCTCTCCCCCACGATCCTCACAGCCACTCACCCAACCCCTCTATTTCTCCTCCACATTCTCATATCATTCCCAAATTTTCTCTCCACCACATCACTATTCTCTAAGTGATGGAGAAGAAAAAAAACACTCACAACACCAGCACGTTCTCATTTCTCCCTCTTTCTCAGGCTTCAGAACCCCGACCGTCGGCGCCCCCCCGCCTTTTCGATCCGCGACCGACGGCGCTTCCCATCCTACCCCAGCGCGCCGATCCCTGGCCAGCCCCGCGTCGGACCACTCATGTTCGCCATAGCCGCCGACCGCGCGCACGACTCCCCACAACTGACCCCTCCACCCCCGCTCGAGCCCCGATCCCGTGGCTGTACCGCCTTCCTCACCGGACCCGAGCCCGCTCGGTCCCGTGGCCACCCGATCGGCCAGATCCGTGACCCCACGGCCGCCCGTGCCAGATCCGGCCAGCCCCGTGGCCATCCCGACCGGTCGGACCCGCGACCCCGTGGCTGTCCGCGCCGGATCCGCCTCCCGCGGTCGCCCCTTTTTGCGGCCAGTATTCATTGCAGAACATGTCCGCCTTCGTGCACCTGTGGCTCCACATCGCTGACGTTCATCGTTGTCCGGGACGCGCTCGGAGACTTCCGAGTCATTGACGACGCTCTGTGGAACCGATCCGAGTCCGAGGTCACCCTTCGGATTCCGTCATCGAGCCTATTTGGTATATTTTTGTTAATCATAGTAGCTCGTCCCTCCATTAGATAGTCAATGATGACGTGGTCCCGACCCCGTTCTGGGGATCGACTTTTATTAATTGTTGCGTGTAGCGAATACGACGTTCGAGTCCTACTCGGACTTGTTTATGTGAATTATAGTTATTTTCCTTCGATTGATTATTGTTGGAAACCATTCCTATGTGCTGTTAGCTTTTCCCATTGCGTTGTGGGATTCATTTCTCTAGCTGGGACATTATTCATATACTGTGGTTGGCTTTTGGGTGGATTATATTCTTTCGGGTTGGACTTTGTATGTGATAATATTGTGTTGTCTCCCCGGTTCGGGATTGACTGGTTGGGTGTGGGTTTTGTACCGCATATGTGGCTAGATTGTCCTAGTTACAGAGGAGGTGTTGCCCAAATTTTCAGTAAAATATTTCAAAATACTGTTATTTAATTAAGTTTGGTAATTGGTAAATTAAAATCTATTTTCACAATCCGGTCTCTGAAAACAGTTTACAAAATTGGTTTTGTTTGGCTTTAAATGTGGATTTTGTGAGTTTTGTATCCCCTTTTAGGCGACGACCGTATCGGTCGGATGAGCCTCGGCGAAACGCAAACGCTACAGGACTTCCTGTACGTTGAGGTGTAAGCCAGCAACGTGAGATTGCATGACCAAGTCTGAGACGCCCATTTTCTATAACTTATATTTAAATTATATTATGTTTTATTTAGAACTCGTTACTGGGTATTTTTCATATTTCGAGTGCAGGGCCTCGGCCTCCTGAATAGACCGCTTCCCGACATTCAGAGCTCGCCAGCAACTTTTAATATTTAATTAATTTATGCAAATAAGTTGTAAGGGCATAAGCCCAGTTTTTCCTTTATTTCTCTATGACCATGTATTGTGTAGCGTAGCTTTTTATTATTTTTCTAGAATGTTATTTTCGCCGTTAAACGTGTAGAATATAAAAAATATATATATTTTATAAAGAAAAATTAATAAGTTTTCTCACAATAAATAATCTGGTAATGTAGCTATTCACATTTTTTCTCATTTAAAGAAAAGTCTAGTTTTATATATATTATAAATACAAAGTTTTTCAAATTAACCGGTAATTACTTTTTTTCTAAATTAATCAGTAAACGACTTATTCAATTAAAATGATAACGAACGTAGATTGCGACGTTAGACAATTTTCGGTAGATTAATTAATAACTTAAATTTGACTATGGTCTGCTTCTAGAGATTGTAACTAGCACACCTAGAATGGTTTCATTATGGTTCTAAGTCAAGGTTCTCAACTGTAGGATCTCGGAGACGTACTTGACTTCCTCCTCAGTACCGACTTTCCCGATCCAGTCAATCAATAGAGGATCAGGTTGGCGCATTCTGCAAGTTTAGTCCACTATAGTTGAGAGGATCAGGTTGGCGCAGTCAACAGATCTCAAGCTTCAACGACTCAGAGCAGAGTGTGTAGTAGGACGAAGACCAGAGTTATATATCCAGGAGGACGGTACACTTCGACATAGGAAGCGTCTTTGTGTACCTAGTGGAGATATCAGACACGAAGTCTTGGCAGAAGCTCACAGCTCACAGGCCATTCATTCTTGTCATGTCATACTAGCTGTCGCAACAACATATTAAGGTATATCATGATAGGTTTACTTATCAAGAGTGCGCCACGACGGGCCACTATCATGTTCTTAGAACATGCTCAGATTTACATAGTATAACATTCTATCAAGGATCATAAGACACAACATAGAGGTGACAAACCATAATAGTGAAAGGGGTGCAAGGGCTGGGGGAGGAGCCATGAGGCTCGGGAATCAGGATCATGACCTATGCGGCCAAAGAGGAACAAGCCTATGCGACAAAGGGAAAAGGGCTCATGCGGCTAAGGAAGCAGGGGCTCATGCGGCCAGGAGCGCTTATGCGGCTCCGGCCAAGCTGCCAGGAGCGAAAGGTGCTCATGCGGCTCAGGGACTGCCGAGAGCCATACGGCTCGAGGAGAACAGGTTCATGCGGCAATGAGTTATGCGTCCAAGACCGCATGAAGACAAAATGCTTATGCGGTCGCAGGGAAAAGGGTTCATACGGCCGAAGTCAACCCAGACATACGGCAAGGACCATGCGGCTAAGGGGATGGGGTCTTATGCGGCTGGGGGCGCTGGAACCATGGCCGATGCGGCAGGCGCCAACATGCCATGGGGCCAAGACTGCCACGAGCCATACGGCCAGAGGCCACGCGGCCAAGGAGGAAACTTGCCGCATAAAAGGCTATGCGGTCAAGCACTGTTCTTCTTCTCAAATTTTTCCGAGAAGAAGAACCATGAAAGCCATGGCTTCCAAGCTTCAATAATCCTCCATTTAAGGTCCGAATCTGGGCTTCCATAGGTCAAAATGGGGCAGAATAAAATTTTCTACAACATGGAACCATCGAAACTTGAAAATAACAAGTTAATTGCTAGATCAAAACTGGAGAAAAACCGAAAAATAGGTTAAACTAGAACTACAAGATTACACTACACCAAAATATGTAATTTGTAACACCTTTTTTTTTGCATTTGTAACAGTTATTACCGTGACATACTAGTAATGGTTATAACCGTGACAATAAATAAAAAACCGTTACAAAAATACTAAATCTGTAATTTAATTATTTTTATATTGATTGTCACACTAAAAATTGTGACAAATAATATACCTGAAAAATTTAGCCCCAAAATTTCCCGCACCATTTTTTCATGTTCCCTCCACTCTCCATTTTGCTGAGAAAAACCCTCATGTGAACCCCTCTTTCGAGTTCCTGAGAAAAACCCTCATGCTTCCTGCCTCTAATTGCCTCTCTCGAGTTTTTCTCTCTCGCTATAGAGGAAAACCCTCTCCCTCTCTAAAGAAATCGACGCCTTCTCTCTCTTTTGAGTTCCTGTGAAGCCCTAATCGAACCCACGAAGAGTTGAAGGCAGACCCTCAAGAGTTGAAGGTACATCCTCTCCCCTCCTCTCTCTCTCTCTCTCTCCCTCTCTCTCAATCTCGATTTGATTAGGGTTTGATTTCCATTTGATTAGGGTTCAATTCTCTCTCACAACCTCAAATTCTCTTTGGTTAGGGTTCGATTAGGCTACCACCACCGAACATCCAGCATCGTCGAAGCGTAAGCATACCGTCGACCCACCCGATGGTAGTTTCTTTTTTTTTTTATCAGAAATTGAAACTTAAAGATTTCAAAATTACTTGCTCATGGTGTTCCTAGGAATTTGCTAGTTCTTTTTTTAGGGACTCACCTTGCAGTACTTTTATAGTCTCTTGTTAGAAAGAATTGGAATGTTATTGTATGATTTTGTTGGAATTGCATAGGAGATGTCCTAAACTGAGAGTATATTGGAATTCAATGTCAGGGCGTTCATGTGACAACACAGGAGATGTCCATTGTTGGTATCAGCAGATATTTCTTATTCATTGTTCATGAATTTCTATAATAGAGCCTCGAATTAGGTGAAGGTTGATATTTAAACTTTATCTAATTCTAAATCATATTTGTAATCAGTTTTAAGAATTTGGCTTTACCCCAAAAATTCAAGAGAATCCCATAACAGCTTCATAGATTGAGATTGTCTAGTGGTGCAAAAATGTTATTAGGAATCATTTCTCTTCTCATGTTCACTTTTTGATTAATTTATAGTGAGAAACTTACATATTTAGAATCTTGACACTTAAGGTTAATTCACGTAAACAAATCATATGTGAACTCTCTCTATACATGTATGTTAGTGCTGATAAATGAGTTTTAAATTTTAAAGTCATATAATAGTATACGTGTCATGATTTTAGTGTCTCTTTTGCTAAGTGGATTAAGTAATTACAATTAGGATTTAAATGGTCTTCTCCAGACATAATCTCAAGCTTGGCCTTCTCTAGACCTGAGAGAGGATCAATTTACTTGGATAGGCCAAGCTTTGGTTCTTTGGAATATTACTTGGATAGTAATTAA
Organism: Iris pallida; assembly: GCA_029216955.1. Taxonomy (NCBI): domain Eukaryota; kingdom Viridiplantae; phylum Streptophyta; class Magnoliopsida; order Asparagales; family Iridaceae; genus Iris; species Iris pallida. The sequence goes on from JANAVB010030419.1 coordinate 864,451, forward strand.
CTCCTAAAGTGGTGGGAGATCGACGTAATTTTTGTAAATATAACAAAGAATATGGACCAAAGTAATTAACTCCAGACATAATATTCCAAAGAATATGGACTAAGCTAATTTTTGTAAATATAACATAAAGATTGTAAGTTCAACTCCTAAAGTGGTGGAAGATCGATGCGTTGTACAATTTTGTTTTCTTTTTCCAAGGTAATCATAAAAGTCACTACTAATCCTATGCCTCGACAAAGTTGAATTTCTTCACAATGTTGTACATGATTACCACAATACAACCTTTGATCCATACAAAATAATTTCCACTTGGTATCTGCTCCAGTTGTTGTGGTCATCAAAATTCTCAAATCAAACATTTGTAATAAAAGTTAATAAGTTCAATATACTGACACACAGATCTCAAATTCATGACAACACCGAGAATATGGATTAATATATTACCAAATCCTAGTAGAAGGAAACACACATGCTTCACAGCAACATATATAATAATTAAAAAATTACATAGCATTCGAGTTCCCCAACCTTTTTCCAAACGACAAAGCTACCAAAACAATCTTTATATAACCTGAATCAATGTTGATATCCACATTCATTCACATGAATTTACAATAAGGTTAAAACAAAAGCTTGTTATATTTCTCTCATATGATTACTATCTCAGTATACCTCTTTGCTTATGGAGTACAGTGGCAAATAACTGAAATTTTCTAGAGTTATTTTATAATAACAGAAAATTGCACTATGTTGTGAATCTCAGCTGACTGTCACAAACATAATCTCAGGCTTGGCCTTCTCTAGACCCGACATAGAGCCAATTTATTGTCTCTTTACTAATAGGCCAGATTTCAACTAGCTAAATTGAGTAAGGCCTAGATAAGGCCAAAAAGCGTTGTGCCTTGTATCATGAGTCTCATGATCAAAGAGTTTATACTAGTGAGTTGGTACACTAGAAATGAAAGCAATCATATTTTTTGTGCGTTAACATTGACCATCTGATACAATTATGTATTTATCTAATAGGTAATTTTTTTAATACAATCATGTACTTTTACCTTGAATATGATTTATTGACGCATCAAGAAATCTGCATTTTGAATATTGAATATTGATGTGTGAAAAAGAATATGGTGTGGACTTGGTGCACCAGTTCCTTGAATATGATTTATCTCCATGGAGGGAAAGCTGGGGTGGACGAGCACAGCTTCTTCTCTGAAACTTCAGGTAGCGTGAGAGGCATTGGATTGGATTCTTCTCCTGATAGCTCTTGGCCTAGTCTGCTGCCTTCTCGCGTGTCCTCATTTCCAATATCAGAAGCCAGAGACGGTCCTCTTGTTGCCTCCTACCCACAGCTTCACGGTCTGCAAGATTTTGGACATCAGCAGCATTCTTTCTTTGGTGGCAACTTTGGCGTTTAGCCAGAGCCCGTGAAGCATGAGAACCATTCTCTTCATCCCTTCTTTGATGAATGGCCCAAGGCAAGTGACCCATGGCCGAGACTGGAAGATGATAGGTCCTCATACTCCACGACCCAGCTCTCAATTTCAATACCCATGGCATCCTCTGACTTCTCAACCACCACTTCCAGGTCTCACAATGGTACGTTTCTAAAATCTTGAGTAACTGATTCTACCATATTTTAGTTGTGTTGATGATATGGACTATAGGAACACCACACCTTGTTCTCAACTCTTTTTGCCTTGATACAGATGATTGAAGGTAAAATCTGTAACTGCTTGACTCTTCATGTAGCACTGCTTGCAGGATTTAGTTCTTGAAATCTGCAGCTGCATTTTGGAGTTTTCCTGGTATCAAAAAGCAGTTGGATATTTAGTTCATGATGTAGCAATGCTTATGTTCTTTAAACTGATGGAAACTCGGTATTTATTTCGGACAGGCTTTGTTTGTTTGTAAAAGCAACAACACAATAGACAAATGAGGAATTTGGTTGCTTAAGTTTGCGTACGAGGAGGCATGAAGCTACCAACAATTTCAGTTTTGTTTCTGTTTGAGTGCAGATGCACGGCTATTTGATTTTGTTTGCAGTAGCTGTGCAAGATCAGAGCTGAAGTGAGTGTGTATAGATAATATGTGTTTCCTTTCGGTTGTGCTCAGCTTGAGAGATTCCCAAGCAGTTTGTTTTCTGTTTTACTTGGGTGATCTAAATATGCTAAGCGTTCAATTGTTTGTTAAGTGATTCTGAAATCATGGCCGAATTTGAATCCTATGACCTACTAGTTTTCACATGCCTACCAAAAGTATGAGGTGTGGTAAATATTTCTTGCCTGAATGAGCATGTATGCCCTCATCTTTTTCCTGCATTGCATATCTTTTCATTTTCTTCATGTTTGATACGACTATAGTTATATTGGATGACTTTGTTATGTGATGATTATATATCAGAAAGTAATCTTTAGTGTCCTTGCCCGGAGCTTTGTTAAGTGACTATAGTTATATTGGATGACTTTGTTATGTGACGATTATATATCTTAGTCCAGTATCTTTGATTGATGTGTTCATATCATGAACACGGTGAGTGTATCCTCCCTATAATGTGACTAGTAACATTTTTTTTTGAATCTCAAATACATTTTTTAATTAACTCGGTTGAGTTTGATTTCAGGCTAGATGGATGGAAATGTTTCCTACGATCGCCTCGAAGGCGAGGACCATTGAGGTCCTCACAAGTGGAGTAGCTGGAAGCAGGAGCGGGTCGTTAGCACTGGTAATTCTTAGTGCAATGTTGTAGTCTAGATGGATGAAATTTTCATGGATACACTCAATTTTGCCTAAAAATGTAAATTGTCATGTCTATGTATAATTATATATAACCACTCAAATGAAACTCTCTTTTTTTCCTTGCTACTGCTACAATATTATTTCGATTCATCCCAAGCATCGAAGCCAATTTTGATTACGGGATCATGATATTCGTCCTCACATTCAACTTGGTTTTGTCTTCCAGCTGTCGTAACATGGGTAAACTTGCGGATTCCATAGAAGGTATGGGCTTCTTTCTGTTCTTAATATTATGATCCTCAGAACTGGAGTAGCTGGAAGCAGGAGCTCTGTATTTTGCGGATTCCATAGAAGGTTTGCATATCTATGGTTTGCATATCTATGTTTTATATTATTCCATGACAATTGATTTAGTGATTCTCTATACTCTGTAGGACCTTAACTTTAAGCCGCAACAATTCTATATTTTGCAACTCTGTGGATGAATATTCTTATAATTCTCATTTTTCTTTTCCCTTCGACATTTGTTTGTTGGTTGTATGTCTCCAGATTGGTTCAGCTAAGTCATCCTTGTTAAATTCCATACTGGGAGAGATGCACACTGATGATGGATTTATCCATTCCCGGGGATCGATAGCGTATGTCCAACAAGTTCCTTTTTTTTTCTTTTCTCTCTTGTTATATACCTTTAGTGATGTTGGAGTTATAATTTCATTTTCTATCGAAATGTTCTGATGGTTGTTGCTGGCTTTTTAACATAGGTACCTTGGATTCTGTCAGGATCAATACACAATAATATACTGTTTGGCGAGAAATTTGATGTTGAAAGGTTGTCATGATGCTATAGATCCAGCCAATCCAATATTTCTTTGTTTTCCCTATTGAAATTTCATTATTATTTTCAACATTTCAGATTTTGCTTAAGTTCTGATATTGTTTTATCTACATCATTCTTTATAGAACATGTGTAAAAAGAATTTCCTTTGTCCATTCCTAATCAAGCTTAGCAATTTTTTTGCAGGTATGGGGAAGTACTACAAGCATGTGCGCTCAATACTGATATTTCACGAATGGGTAGAGATGATCTGGGATATATTGATGAGAGAGGACTGAATCTATCTAGTGGACAGATAGCACGGCTTGCATTAGCAAGGTTATATCATACTATAGAACAAGTTGTTTATAGGTTTTTAACATAATTGATAGACTTACTATCGTGCAAAAATTTTAGGGCTATCTATCGTGATTCAGGTATTGCTTGATGATGTTCTTAGTGCAGTTGATTCACAAGTTGCGTTATGGATTACACAGAAAGCAATTTTGGGTCCTTTAATGAACCATAAGACACAAATACTTTGCACTCATAATGTTCAGGTTTGCCTCAATTGGAATTTGCAGCTCTCCTTGTTTGTATCATAGGTGTGACACATTATACCATACCGATCAGTTGAAGCAAATAATTTACACTTTTTACATGTTTTGACAGGCAATTTTTGCTGCACATATGATTCTTATCATGGATAAAGGATATGTCAAGTGGGCTGGGAGTTTTTCCTCCTTTTTTACTTGATCCATATTTGTTATTGTTTAAACTGGAACCTTCAGAGGTTCTTTCACTGCAATTATCATCGAAAGGAAATAGTTCGAGTTATTCCAATGAAGAAAAGCCAGGCGTCGAGCTTCAGATTGATTGCCTATCCGTATCTGAAGAAGCACATGATGGTGAAGAAACAGAGGCAAGAAAGAAGTGTAGGGTCGAACTTCATGTATACAAGTGAGCAGTTACATAAATTACAACCGTCTTTCATATGTCCAAAACTCAGTTATACATCTGATGGGCTGATGATGTGGATGTGATATAGGACAAGCATACTGTTTTTGGTTAACAATATATGGTCCTTTTATGAGATATTAAATTGTTGATCATATTACTGGATATTATGGCTGTATACATTCAGAAATCCAGGTAAAGTGAATGATTCGTACATCTACATTTTTTTCTTTGCTTATTGCGGTAGCTTATCTATATTTGTTCTTTTGGCCTATCACGACAACGAAGGCTTCCTCCATTATAGAAGTTATGGTGGTAGACATGAATTATGCAGTAGAAGAGGTTCATGATGCCTTAAGAACCCTGCCACAAGCAGTAGGAGCAACATCAGATAACTCGAGTGATCAAGAGAAGGAACAGATCATCATATCGACAGCACCAGTCATGCTGCTGATGGAAGCCTTGCCCCTCATCTCGGTTTCCTCCCTAGTGATCGAGATATCTACGAGGATCAAAGAGGTGGTAGATGCAATCGAGGACTTGGTAGAGCTTGCAGGTTTTGCAACCAACGACAATGTCTGTTTGGCAGAGACTAAACCGATGAACGCCACTTCTTCCATCGGATCTGAAAATGAAGACATGAACTAATCAAAGAGTTACTGCTATATTTTTGTTTATGTTTGAGATTTTTTTCAACTTTTCTGTTAATAGAGTGGCTAGTCAGTACTATTGTTGCAAGATTCTGTTGAGAATGGTAATGAAAGTCTTTGAGTTATAATGATGCTTGTGGTCCATGTGGTATGTATATTGGTTATTTTCATCCTTTTGTTTGACTGGTTTGATATAGGTGCACAACAATATGTTTGATGAAGGTGCACTACAATATATGTTTCCTGGTTTGATGTAGGTTCATGGAAAATACATTCATTTTTTTAAATATATTTCTAACGGTTATAACCCTTATAGTAAACAGTGATAACGTAAATAATTTGGATTTTTGTAACGGTTATAAACGTGAGAAAAGAAAACTTTCTAACGGTAGTAGCCCTCATAATTTTTTTCTTTTGTAATGGTAATAAACGTTATTGATATCTTATTTTGTAATGGTTATAACCGTTACAAATATTTATTTTTGTCACGGTTATAACCGTTACAAATATTTACTTTTGTAACGGTTATAACCGTGACTACAAAAATGCCACGCCTAGTTTGTCACGCTTATTACGGTGACTAAAATTATTCGTCACGGTAATAACCGTGAGTAATTGCCTGTTTTGGTGTAGTGAATTAAAACTTCAGACTGAAAAATACCAAGTTCTAAAGAGGCTAAGAAGAGAGAAAAGAAGACATTAAAGCAATAAAAATGGAGTTCTCTCGTGAAGCAAGCTGCACTTGCCGGGGGGTTAGGTGGAGCTCTACGCGAGGGAGGATGAAGAAGAAGGAGAAGTAGGTGGATGGTGGGGGTAGGTGGATGGTCTAGATGAACCGGCCCAAACCACACCAACCCAAAAGCTTGCCCAGACCAAGCCGAACCATGAAATACGACAATGAACCAAGAAAAAGTAACATGCATAATAAACCATGACTAGCTAAAATTACGAGCCTGAATACGTACACGTATACCAAAATACGTAATATGAACTACAGGGGTTACAACTCTACCCACCTTAAAAGAATTCCGTCCTCGGAATTTAATTAAGAGGCTAGAGAGGCAAGGACAAGTTATACTAATCACAAACAAGCTATACTAAGCAGTCCACCATGCAATCATTTATTCAAGCAAGGAATTTAGAGCATAAGGCATAAGAAAGACATTATACCTTACGAGTCAAACAGGTCGAGATATCGTGATCGGATATCATCTTCACGCTCCCACGTTGACTCACCCAAAGAGTGATGCCCCCAAGCAACACAGACTAACTTGATAGTCTTGTTCTTGAGTATCTTCTCTCTCCGGTCCAATATGGATACGGGTCTTTCCTCATTCGAAAGGTTGGTACCAACAACCAATTCCGAATGATCAAAGACATGACTCAAATTCGGGATATACCGTCACAATTGGGATACATGGAAGACATCATGCACCTCTCTTAGCGATGGTGGAAGAACAAGACGATATGACGCATCTCCTACTCGCTCTAGAATGTCAAATGGCCCTATATACCTAGGACTAAGTGTAACCCCGCCTCTTTAAAATTTACATTACATTTTTTTTATATATATATAATGTTTTAGACTTCACCTAAATTGTTAATTGATAATAAGATAGGGTTGAAAATCTGTTTTATTTTATTTTTTTAAGTAACCCATGGGCTACTCCAATGGGCCTGGCCCATTAGAGTGATGGCCTATTTTAACTAAGCTCTTCTCTGCTTCTTCTTAATGGAAGAATAGGTTTCAAATTCCTTTTACTCTCTAACTGAAAATTCAGCTACTGAGCGTAACAAACTTTCACTGTAGCATCCTTTCCCGCCACTTGCTTCATTCTCACGCTATATTCAGCCGATCGATCTATATAACTGCTACTCCCCATCCTCATTGTTGATAAGAATTCTTTCCTTCTCTCCAAAAATTCTTCTTCCTGGATCGTGTAGCTGGCCATGGCGGTTGCAGGAGAGTTTCACGACGACTGAGCCTGTTGCAGTTCTTCCCCAACATCAACAGTGGGCTCGTTTTCAGATCGTTGGAACGATCGAAATTCCTTTCTAATCGCTCAGATCGATTTTGGTGAGTTTTGGATTTGAAGTTCTCGCCTAATTCGTTATGGTATGATCAATCGTTTGATCTACTGTGTGCATCTTTCCTTGAACATAATTATAGATCAATTTGTTTTGGAATTAGCTTGGGATTGGATCTGGAAATTATATCAGGTGATTTGGATAGAGCATTTATATTTTCTTTGGTCAGTTTCCTAATAGTACAGTGCACCCTATTGATTCGTGTCCCATGTGTTTCTTTTAATGCCTGAGCAGTAATTGGACAAATTCTTTGGTAGCAGAGATTGTGTCCAATCCTTGAAACAACAGTTTCTTCAGAACACAATCAGGTAGCTATAATTTCTTCTTGCAAATTTATTTGTCTCCCTATGTTAACTCGTGTGGTGAATTGGGTTCGAATATAATGCTGCAGGCATCATAATTCATTGATGAGCCTGGGATATATTGCAGGCATCATGATTCTTTGATGAACCTGGGATATATCACAAGCATCATGGTTCAGTGTTTGAACTGATTTATTTTAGCATTGTGGTTCATTGTTTGAACTGATTTATTTTGGCTTGTGGATCAATGATGAACCGTGTTCATTGTGGCATTATGATCCATTTTTGAACTCGTTTTATGCAGCACATAATTCCCTGTGTTCCTGGGAATGTGCAATATGGTTCAGCCATATCCTGCTCTAATGTGTGTATTATCAGTAGCTCCATCACTGTCTGAGTAGTGTGGACTTGAGACTATGACTGGGCCTTGTTCAGTCCTATGCTGGGTTGATATTGTTATTTGGAACTGGAGATCATATAATTCTATATGTTCCTGAAGTTCTCTGTGATTATATGGAACTGGTGATCATATGATTCTATATGTTCCTCGAAGTTCTTGTTGATTCGAATGGCAATCTGAGGATTTGGGCACATTAGCATTTGATTTTCTCCTCTCAGTCAACTGAGGAAGCAATCTCAGTACATTCGAATTTATTCTGAGCAATGGTTTGAATTGAGCTGGGAATGGGAGTCCAGTTGAAACTGGAGCTTTAATATCCTGTTGGAATCATATTGGGTTTCATCTATTACTATGGGATGCCTTGTTGAGATCAATGTTAACAGGAAGTATGAACTGTACATTTATTTTATCTTGAGTTCAGGTTTTTCCCTGTTAACTTGGGATTGGTTTACCAAGTTGTTTCCATTGATTTTCTGTCCAAACAGTTCAATGGATGCACCAGGGCATATCATTGAACTGTGGGTATTTTTCCATTGGAGAAATCTGGGATCCTTGGACTTGGGCTCTATGTCTATAGCTCTATTTTAGCATTGCACCTAGAAAACCTAGCTGCAGGATTGGAACAAGTTGAATTAGTATGGTGGGTTGACTGATTTTGAACTAAGAGTTATTTTCTTTGTTCTAAATGTTTGGGTTTGGAAGTTATATGAATATGGGGTTTATACATGATGATTCCTCCCTGGAATCTGATATTAAATCTCAGGTGACTTATGGGCAATCTCAAGGGAAACTGGAATGTTCAAGTAATGTGAAGAGTTCATAACTGGAATGTCCAGTGATTTGTATTTCCTGTGACTTGTATATTCAGTGATTTGAATTGTTCCTGTGACTTGTATATTCAGTGATTCGAATTGTTCAAATGACTTGAATGTTCAGTGATTAAGAAATGTCCAGTAACTGAATTGGCCAGGACCTGTTCTGATTCAGCATTTATGGACTGGACTTGTATACCCTTACCTGAGTCATAATGCCCTATCTCTGTAAGAATTTGCTGGTTCATGAGGCTGTCACTTTGAATAGAAGAGTTTTGAGAGGTGATTGAATCTCAGGACAGGCAATTGGGATTGGCTATATCACTTTCAAATTGCTTGTGACTACCCAAACTGATTTGGGCATCAACTGGATGCTTGGTTCAGTCCAGTGTCTGCCCCTATTAGTACAGGCTAGTTGTTAGCAATAAACTGGATTCTTGTATTCATTTTTTCTAGAAAGTCAATGAACTTGGGTTCCCTGTTATACCTGAGTCCTATCAAGGCTTTGGGGTTCCAAACAAGTCAACCCTTATCTTTGGAAGACTTTATTAAGGTAGGTTAATGGCATTTAACTATGATAATTGGAAGCCTTGATTAGAATTAATCCTTAAATTAAGTGTTAGTCAATTAGATTATGAATTTAGCCATATCTATAGGTAAAATAGTTTTATCAGGATTAGCACTAAGGCTAATTGTTAAGGTAACTTTTTCTAGATTAGGGAATAGCTATTTTAAGATTGTTGACTTATCAACTTGTACATCATTATTTTGTACAGGAGGATACCTAGCCCTATTGCCTACTTGTACTTTCCTGGAGCAAGGCAAGTACACTCTACGGTTTTGTACTTTTCATTATATATCCTGTACTTCCTTGAGTGACACAATTGCAACACGTCATGTTCTTTCTGGTGCTCTTGTTCTCTTGTGCTTATTACTTGTATCTGGGGAGGGGAAATATGCTATCTATGTGACCAATCCCAAGTAACAACTCAGGTGTGTTTTAGCTTAGACCCCGCATCGTGCACGCGGGTCCTAAGTCACCATTCAGGTGCTTTCAGGTGCTTACCCTAGCCGGTCACATAGTTAGTTATATTTCAAATGCATTACACACATGTTCAGGAGATTTCCTTGTACTTATTTCCTGTGATATCATGTTCTTTCAGGTGCTTACATATCATGTTCATTCATGCTCTTACATTCATGTTCTTTCATGTACTTTACCCTGTTCTTCATGTACTTATTCACCTGTATTTTCCTGTACTTTCCATGTTCCCTTGTACTTCATTTCATGATGTCTTGTTCATTACCTAGAATTGTACTTGCTCCGCTCCTGACTGGATATGTTATGATAGGTGAGATGGAGGCTTTGTGTGACACCTACTATGGACAGGATACTGCCTTCCCTACTGAGCCAGCTGGAGCTGCTTGTGACCTAGAGGCTGCAGAGGCCTAGTCTCATTAGTATTTCCATTTATCTTTCCATGTATTGAGACTAGCAGACTCTTATAGTTGATTTGTAATAAATTTAGATATTGTATCTCTTTTCTGGTTGGGACACATTATATAGTTGCTGTGATTCTATACTTTCATGTTTATCTGGTTAGTTTCCCTAGCTTGGTACAGCTTACTTCATTGTGTCTAACAATGAAGGCTGGGCGTATTCGACTCGTGTCCGATTATTCGGGAGCGGGTCGTGACATGTTTTTAGTGGTGGCCCATGTAGGTCCATCCTAATGGTACCTAGGACTTAGCGTACTATTGGGGGACTTGATTACACTAGGGAAACTTGATCACAGCATAGGAAAACCGGGAAATAAGGGTATATCAGGTATATCAGGTGTATCAGGTATTTTAATATTCTATAAATACTTGTTGTATGTAGGTCTAGGTTATTTTAACAGTTTTCTGTTTTTCAGATAGTTCAAAAGCACGCGACACCGGAACTATTGGTCCACCTACACTTGAAGATTTCCAGCCTCTACTACCTTCTATCGCCCTACTATCCCCATGGGTAGTACGTAGTTGACGGAGACGTTTGAAGAGTCCCTTGACAACCAGAGGGAGCAGTCCATCCTTTCCAAGTCAGACATGTGGATACACTCTCCGAGCCAGAAAGGACTTCTGATTTCCAGACGCTCAGACACTTGGACTTTTCCGACACCGAGCGCATATCTTGCACCAGAGAGCCGATCGAGAACCTGAAGCCGCCACTGAAGATCATCTCAGCATGTGAGGATTCGACCTCTCTGAAGATTAGAGCCACCAGCCTGGAGATTCAGAATGTAGCACAGATAATGGAACGAAACCAGAAGCTGAAGCTCGTGAAAAACTTGAAGATTTATGACAAAGACAACAACTACCCTGGACCCGCAAAGCGTCACAACGCTCAGTCAGCATTTCTTCGGTCACACCACCAGTCACATCATCAGGAGCAGATCTCAGCAGCCAGCACGCCAGCAGCCATATATTCATGCCAGAGCCCTGCACTTCAGCCCCAGCGGGAGATCCAGATTCAGATCCAGCCAACGATCATTTACAATTTCTGCCACCTCTCAGGATGCCACTATAAAGAGTGCCGCAAAAGATGGAGTCTATGCTAGTTCTACAGATCGTCTGCCCATCCAGTCAGGGATTGCCGGAGACCATTGATCACACTGCCCAAGGACGAACACGAAGAGCACCAGGACTACAGCAAGGGAACCAGCCTCTCTCGATTCAGCAACCACGTGGAGTACTACCGCAGGGATCAACCTACGCCAGGACAATTGAAGAAGGATTTCCGTTCCGGAGGAATACTGAAGACAGACTAAAGACTGAAGATTTTGTATGGTTGGGAAAACCATGTATCTGATTAGCAATCCAGTCTCTCCTTAAAATCCTCTCAGCACCTAGATCACTTCTTCAAAACTTTTTTGTTTCCTATCCTTGAAATCTTGATTGATGTCGAAACTTACTTTGAGATATTGTTTCCTGTTTCGGTAAACTTGTTTCAGATCCACAAATCGATAATTGTTTGAAATTCATGATTCGATACCGTTTGTATATTCATCATTCATGACCTTGTTTCCTAGTGATGGCTCCTATTTGTAAATTTTGTTTTTTTATCAAACTTCGTATTAAATAAGATTTAATTCCTACTCGTTTATTGATATTCTGTTCGCTAATCGAACTTGTACTATTCCAGAATTATTCCTACTTGAAATATCATTCTGAAACCTTGTTTGAACCTTCGCTTCTATTTATGCTTGTTTGAGATTCTATTTCCTATTCTCGATTTTATTCGAGACTTGTTGCTATTGAGATTCGCTTGTTTACAATCCAATACCTTGTCTCCTATTAGAACCTGTTTACTAGTCACTATTCTAAATCTTGTTTTCTCGTTAAGATTTTCTATTTCGAGATTTTAGTTCCTAAATACGACCTTGTTGATACTTGATTTTTTTTTTTCACTGTATACCTTATTGGAGAATTCGTTTCAATTCAAGCTTGCTCGAGATTTCATTTTTATTCGAGATTTTATTGAAACTTGTTTCTAGTGCGAAATTTTATTTCTTATTTTGAAACTTGTCTTCTATCTGATACCTTGCCTCAGTTCATCCTTCGAGACTCTGTTATCCCTTCGGGATAATGTCCCATATATGGAATCTTGTTACCATTCCAGATATCAGTTGATATTCCGTCATAATTTGAAACTTCGTCCTATCTGAAATTTTAAATCTCCCTGGCTGCCCTTTTGTACTCACTGATTGGATCCCTTGTCATTTTTAGTACCTAATAAACTCATGTATTCTAACAGTCAGGTAACTTCACCATTTCTGTGACTTGGACTATTGAAATTTATTTTGAATTCTTTGAAACTCTTTTGAAATTCCTAGGGATAAAGTCGAGAGGCTATTCGATGACCTACTATGGCATGACAGTTGCGCGCTGCAGCCATTAGCTGGATTATGGAGACTGAGGGTTCACTGCAGCCAGTAGCGCACTGGCGAGGCAGGAACTCTAAGTTGAAGTGATTTCAGACACCCATAGGTTTTCGAGTATTGTCGAGACTTGTCATATTCTTCATATCTTGATCCCTTGGATTGTATCGTCAATGATTGTTGGAAAATGGATAAGGTTGATAGAGTATTTGGAGACATATTGTTATTTGAGTCACGGAGCCGAAAGTCCACTGCAGTCAGATACATACTGGCGGGGTAGGGATTCTAAGCAAAGTGATTTCAGATACCAACATGTTCTTGGATATTCTGGAGACTATATTTCCTTTTCATATGATTATCGGTTTTCGAAAATCACAAATTCTTGCATGTTCACCCTGATTTGATACTGTATCTCCCGAGTATTTCGTACGTTCCTCAAATCAACCCTTGCTAATAACCTTCTAGTATTGTATCGTTAGATCATTGATTTCCTCAAATTATACATTGCCAGATTTTGATTCCATACTTCGTTTGTGTCTTGTCTAAATTTTGACCTTAAATCATGTCTGTCAGACCATGATTTTCCTATCTTGTGTTAGCCACCTGTGTTAAACTATCGATTTTTGATCATACTTAATATTTGTGTCTTCATGATGTTGCTCCTCTATCTTGTAATTGAAATTCCTTCCACTTCGTGACTATTTGATCCTCGATCCTTGTCAAAGCATGATATCCCAAACTTCTTATGTGTACTTGGACTCAAGGCTCAGAGCGTCATGGATCGACAGAAGCACTAGGCGGACAACAGCAGATGGTCACCGGAGTTCGCAGCTAGAAGCAGAGTATTCCTGAAGATCTCACCGACTAGGGGCGTCATCAGGTTCGGCAGAGGCGGGAAGCTCAGTCCGAGATTCATCGGACCTTTCGATGTGACGGCACGGATTGGCGAGGTAGCATATCGACTAGCGCTTCCAGATAGCTTGGAGGGAGTGCACGATGTTTTCTATGTATCTCAGCTTCGACGATACATTCCAGACCCGAGCCTTGTGGTGGACTATTCTGAGCTGGAGATGGGCCGAGATTGACCTACGAGGAGCAGCCAGTGGAGATCCTTGATCGGAGGGAGAAGTGCCTGCGAAACCAGACTATTCCACTCTCCGGGAGGGTCTACATGGGAGCGTGAGGATGAGATGCGTGAGCGATATCCTAGTTTGTTCACTTGAGTGCTTTGTATTTTATACATTTTTTTTGAATTCAATAAACAACTCTTGGATTCACTATTCTTGATTATCTGTGTCTACATTCCAATTTCGAGGACGAAATTTTTCAAGGGGGAGAGATTTGTAACCCCGCCTCTTTAAAATTTACATTACATTTTTTTTATATATATATAATGTTTTAGACTTCACCTAAATTGTTAATTGATAATAAGATAGGGCTAAAAATCTGTTTTATTTTATTTTTTTAAGTAACCCATGGGCTACTCCAATGGGCCTGGCCCATTAGAGTGATGGCCTATTTTAACTAAGCTCTTCTCTGCTTCTTCTTAATGGAAGAATAGGTTTCAAATTCCTTTTACTCTCTAACTGAAAATTCAGCTACTGAGCGTAACAAACTTTTACTGTAGCATCCTTTCCCGCCACTTGCTTCATTCTCACGCTACATTCAGCCGATCGATCTATATAACTGCTACTCCCCATCCTCATTGTTGATAAGAATTCTTTCCTTCTCTCCAAAAATTCTTCTTCCTGGATCGTGTAGCTGGCCATGGCGGTTGCAGGAGAGTTTTACGACGACTGAGCCTGTTGCAGTTCTTCCCCAACATCAACAGTGGGCTCGTTTTCAGATCGTTGGAATGATCGAAATTCCTTTCTAATCGCTCAGATCGATTTTGGTGAGTTTTGGATTTGAAGTTCTCGCCTAATTCGTTCTGGTATGATCAATCGTTTGATCTACTGTGTGCATCTTTCCTTGAACATAATTATAGATCAATTTGTTTTGGAATTAGCTTGGGATTGGATCTGGAAATTATATCAGGTGATTTGGATAGAGCATTTATATTTTCTTTGGTCAGTTTCCTAATAGTACAGTGCACCCTATTGATTCGTGTCCCATGTGTTTGTTTTAATGCCTGAGCAGTAATTGGACAAATTCTTTGGTAGCAGAGATTGTGTCCAATCCTTGAAACAACAGTTTCTTCAGAACACAATCAGGTAGCTATAATTTCTTCTTGCAAATTTATTTGTCTCCCTATGTTAACTCGTGTGGTGAATTGGGTTCGAATGTAATGCTGCAGGCATCATAATTCATTGATGAGCCTGGGATATATTGCAGGCATCATGATTCTTTGATGAACCTGGGATATATCACAAGCATCATGGTTCAGTGTTTGAACTGATTTATTTTAGCATTGTGGTTCATTGTTTGAACTGATTTATTTTGGCTTGTGGATCAATGATGAACCGAGTTCATTGTGGCATTATGATCCATTTCTGAACCCGTTTTATGCAGCACATAATTCCCTGTGTTCCTGGGAATGTGCAATATGGTTCAGCCATATCCTGCTCTAATGTGTGTATTATCAGTAGCTCCATCACTGTCTGAGTAGTGTGGACTTGAGACTATGACTGGGCCTTGTTCAGTCCTATGCTGGGTTGACATTGTTATTTGGAACTGGAGATCATATAATTCTATATGTTCCTGAAGTTCTCTGTGATTATATGGAACTGGTGATCATATGATTCTATATGTTCCTCGAAGTTCTTGTTGATTCGAATGGCAATCTGAGGATTTGGGCACATTAGCATTTGATTTTCTCCTCTCAGTCAACTGAGGAAGCAATCTCAGTACATTCGAATTTATTCTGAGCAATGGTTTGAATTGAGCTGGGAATGGGAGTCCAGTTGAAACTGGAGCTTTAATATCCTGTTGGAATCATATTGGGTTTCATCTATTACTATGGGATGCCTTGTTGAGATCAATGTTAACAGGAAGTATGAACTGTACATTTATTTTATCTTGAGTTCAGATTTTTCCCTGTTAACTTGGGATTGGTTTACCAAGTTGTTTCCATTGATTTTCAGTCCAAACAGTTCAATGGATGCACCAGGGCATATCATTGAACTGTGGGTATTTTTCCATTGGAGAAATCTGGGATCCTTGGACTTGGGCTCTATGTCTATAGCTCTATTTTAGCATTGCACCTAGAGAACCTAGCTGCAGGATTGGAACAAGTTGAATTAGTATGGTGGGTTGACTGATTTTGAACTAAGAGTTATTTTCTTTGTTCTAAATGTTTGGGTTTGGAAGTTATATGAATATGGGGTTTATACATGATGATTCCTCCCTGGAATCTGATATTAAATCTCAGGTGACCTATGGGCAATCTCAAGGGAAACTGGAATGTTCAAGTAATGTGAAGAGTTCATAACTGGAATGTCCAGTGATTTGTATTTCCTGTGACTTGTATATTCAGTGATTTGAATTGTTCCTGTGACTTGTATATTCAGTGATTCGAATTGTTCAAATGACTTGAATGTTCAGTGATTAAGAAATGTCCAGTAACTGAATTGTCCAGGACCTGTTCTGATTCAGCATTTATGGACTGGACTTGTATACCCTTACCTGAGTCATAATGCCCTATCTCTGTAAGAATTTGCTGGTTCATGAGGCTGTCACTTTGAATAGAAGAGTTTTGAGAGGTGATTGAATCTCAGGACAGGCAATTGGGATTGGCTATATCACTTTCAAATTGCTTGTGACTACCCAAACTGATTTGGGCATCAACTGGATGCTTGGTTCAGTCCAGTGTCTGCCCCTATTAGTACAGGCTAGTTGTTAGCAATAAACTGGATTCTTGTATTCATTTTTTTTAGAAAGTCAATGAACTTGGGTTCCCTGTTATACCTGAGTCCTATCAAGGCTTTGGGGTTCCAAACAAGTCAACCCTTATCTTTGGAAGACTTTATTAAGGTAGGTTAATGGCATTTAACTATGATAATTGGAAGCCTTGATTAGAATTAATCCTTAAATTAAGTGTTAGTCAATTAGATTATGAATTTAGCCATATCTATAGGTAAAATAGTTTTATCAGGATTAGCACTAAGGCTAATTGTTAAGGTAACTTTTTCTAGATTAGGGAATAGCTATTTTAAGATTGTTGACTTATCAACTTGTACATCATTATTTTGTACAGGAGGATACCTAGCCCTATTGCCTACTTGTACTTTCCTGGAGCAAGTCAAGTACACTCTACGGTTTTGTACTTTTCATTATATATCCTGTACTTCCTTGAGTGACACAATTGTAACACGTCATGTTCTTTCTGGTGCTCTTGTTCTCTTGTGCTTATTACTTGTATCTGGGGAGGGGAAATATGCTATCTATGTGACCAATCCCAAGTAACAACTCAGGTGTGTTTTAGCTTAGACCCCGCATCGTGCACGCGGGTCCTAAGTCACCATTCATGTGCTTTCAGGTGCTTTCAGGTGCTTTCAGGTGCTTACCCTAGCCGGTCACATAGTTAGTTATATTTCAAATGCATTACACACATGTTCAGGAGATTTCCTTGTACTTATTTCCTGTGATATCATGTTCTTTCAGGTGCTTACATATCATGTTCATTCATGCTCTTACATTCATGTTCTTTCATGTACTTTACCCTGTTCTTCATGTACTTATTCACCTGTATTTTCCTGTACTTTCCATGTTCCCTTGTACTTTATTTCATGATGTCTTGTTCATTACCTAGAATTGTACTTGCTCCGCTCCTGACTGGATATGTTATGATAGGTGAGATGGAGGCTTTGTGTGACACCTACTATGGACAGGATACTGCCTTCCCTACTGAGCCAGCTGGAGCTGCTTGTGACCTAGAGGCTGCAGAGGCCTAGTCTCATTAGTATTTCCATTTATCTTTCCATGTATTGAGACTAGCAGACTCTTATAGTTGATTTGTAATAAATTCAGATATTGTATCTCTTTTCTGGTTGGGACACATTATATAGTTGTTGTGATTCTATACTTTCATGTTTATCTGGTTAGTTTCCCTAGCTTGGTACAGCTTACTTCATTGTGTCTAACAATGAAGGCTGGGCGTGTCCGACTCGTGTCCGATTATTCGGGAGCGTGTCGTGACACTAAGCTTTCTCCGTATGCCAAAACGAATGACGCCACGGTTAGGCGAGATCCTAAGGAATACGTGGTCGTCGACAGAAAATTTAAGGGGTCGCCGATGAGAATCGGCCCAATGACGCTGGCGATCTTGGGTAACTCGAAGATGATCTCTAACACTCCTGACCACCTCAACCGTCTGAGTAATCATTTTTGGACCGAGCATCTGCCTCTTTCCAACATCGTCCCATGCTAGCGGGGATCTGTACTTCCTACCATACAGTGCCTCGAACAGTGCCATCTGGATACTGGCCTGGAAACTGTTGTTGTACGAGAACTCCACCAGGTGCAGGTGATCCTTCCATGAACCACCGAAGTCGAGGGTACAAGATCTTAACATATCTTCCAAGGTTCGTATGGTACGCTCTGACTGACCATCTGTCTGCGGATGATAAGCTGAGATGAACTGGAGGTGAGTTCCTAAACTCTCTTGCAGACTGCGCCAAAAGTACGACGTAAATCTTGAATCTCTGTCCGAGGTGATACTGACTGGTACACCATGAAATCTAACGATCTGCCTAAGGTACATCTCTACTAGCTGAGCCGCCGACTGACCAACTCTGAATGGGAGAAAGTGAGCCACCTTCGTGAGCCTGTCTATAATAACCCAAATAGCATCTCTACCGGCAGGGGACCTAGGTAATCCCGTCACGAAATCCATGGTTATATGATCCCACTTCCATTTTGGAATCGACAAGGGCTGAAGAAGTCCAGCTGGCCTTTGATGTTCAGCTTTAACTTGTTGGCAAACCAAACACCAAGAGACAAACCGGGCTATCTCCCTCTTCATGCTATTCTACCAAAAATGTTGTCGGATATCAAGATACATTTTCGTGCCACCGGGATGAATCGAATACTACGAACTGTGAGCTTCTGCCATGATCTCCTGTCTGAGATCTCCACTGGGTACACAAAGACGCTTACCCAGTCGAAGTGTCCCATCTTCATGAATGCATAACTCTGGCCGTCGTCCTGCCTCACACTCTGCTCTGAGTCGCTGAAGCTTGGAATCTGGTGACTGCGCCATCCGGATCCTCTCAACTATAGTGGACTGAACTCGCATGCTGGTCATCAACACCACATGGGTAGGAAGAACAACTTCAATACCCATCTTCTGAAGATCTGACAATAACTCTGGCTGCGCTGTAAGAAAATAAACTCCGGCGCTCCTGCTCAATGCATCTGCAATGACGTTGGCTTTCCCTGGGTGATACTGTAGGTTGACATCATAATCCACAAGTAGCTCTAGCCACCTTCTCTGACGCATGTTAAGATCCTTCTGAGTGAACACATACTTCAGGCTCTTGTGGTCGGTGAAAATCTCCACCCTATCTCCGTACAAGTAGTACCTCCACAACTCAAGTGCAAACACTACTGCTGCTAACTCTAAGTCATGGGTTGGATAATTCCTCTCATGATCTTGAAGTTGACTTGACGCATAGGCTATTACCTTCCCATACTGTATCAAAATGCATCGTAAACCTCTGCCTGAAGCATCATAATACACTGAGAATCCTCCGGTCCCATATAGAAGCGTGAAAATAGGTGCCGTCATCAAACCTCGCTTCAACCTCTCAAAAGAATCCTGACACTCTGCTGTCCAAGCAAACTGACATCCTTGCGGGTTAACTGGATCAATGGCGCTGAAATCCGAGCAAAGCCTGAAACAAACCGCCGGTAGTAGCCGACCAAGTCAAGAAAACTGCGAACTTCTGCAACTGTGCTGGGTACTGGCCATGTCTCAATAGCCACGATCTTCTGGGGATCCACTTCTACTCCTTCTCTGGTGATGATATGACCCAAATACGAAATGCAATCGAGCCAGAACTCGTATTTACTGAACTTCGCGTACAACTGGTGCTATCTAAGAATCTGGAGGATAACTCTGAGATGCTGCTCATGCTCCGCTTCACTCTTGCTGTAGACTAGGATGTCATCTATAAACACAATCACGAACTGATCCAAATATGACATGAATATACGATTCATGAGGTCCATGAATACAGCCGGCGCATTGGTTGCTCCAAATGGCATAACAAGGAGCTCTCGATGCCCATATCTAGATCTAAAAGCTGTCTTCGGGATGTCCTGCTCTCTGACTCTGATCTGATGGTATCTTGACCGCAAGTCAATCTTCGAGAATACTGCTGCCCCCTTGAGTTGATCAAACAAGTCATCTATCATCGGGAGAGGGTATCTGTTCTTGATTGTCACTGAGTTCAAGGTACGATAATCTACACATAATCTGGACGTACCATCCTTCTTTTTCACAAGAAGCATCGGAGCTCCCCAAGGCGATCCACTAGCACGAATGAATTCCTTGGTTCTAAGTTCTTCAATCATCGGGTACAATATCTCTAACTCTGACGACGCTATCCTGTAGACTCTCTCCGACACTGGTGCTGCTCCGGGGATCAAGTCTATGGTAAACTCGATCTCTCGCTCTGGCGGCATTCCTGGAAGCTCTTCTGGAAAAACATCTGGAAATTCCTCGATTATCCGGGGTAACTGCACTACTGCTACGGCCATCCGCAATACCGAAGGAGAAGGTTCAACTTCACCTCGGGAAAAAGAAAACTCTGGCTCGCGTGGAATGCTAAAAACAACCCTGCCAATATGGCAGTCTATCCTCGCATAATGGTTCCTTAACCAATCCATCCCTAAGACCACATCATAATCGGCTATCGGGAACTCTATCAACCTAGCGGAAAACTCTCTACCGCTAACTACGTTCTGACACGAGAAAAATACTCTATCTACTCCCACAAGACCGTTACCAGTAAGTATATTGAGCCTTACTGATAATGACTCGGGCTCCTGTACTATCCGTGTCACGAATCGTGTAGACATAAATGAATGCGATGCACCAGAGTCAAATAACACTGAAGCCAGAAAGGTGTTAACGAGAATAGTACCTGCCACTACCTCACCTGGTGCTACTCCTTCTTCTTTCATAGTTAAAGCCAGCACTTGTCCTTGTCCTCTAGGTGCCGGCCCCCTCTATTGGAACCCTTTCTGCCTATTCTGAACTTAAGCCTAGGCATAATGCTGATGCCTTTGTTGTTGAAAAGCTTGGGTCTGCGTCGGCAATGGCCTCAGGGATGGGAACTGCTGTGGCTGGACTGGTACTGGTGTTGGACCTCTAACCGATGAACTGGTCATGGCTAGTGATGAGTCAGTCCTGAACGGACAGGACCCTACTTTATGGTCCGGTGCTCCACAAAGTCGACACAATCCTTGTGCCCTGCGATATTCTGAAACAATATGCCCCGGCTTCCAACAATAAGAGAAGCCCACAGTGGAAGACTGCCTCTTCTTCTGTTGTTGAGGATACGTCGGGGTTGAATATTGAACCGACGTTACAGAGGTCGTCCGCCTCGGAGCTCCAATGGTCAAAGCCCTAGCTGTCGGGGCTGGTGCTGAAGACTGGTTCATCTGACGGTGGAATCGCTTCTGACCTCATGTCCTGTCCACAATCCTCTGGGAGGTATATTCATGCCTCCTAGCTGCCCTCAATACTGCATTGAAAGTCTGATGCTCAAACTACTCTACCGCCAGTAAAATCTCCAGGTGGAGTCCCTGCTGGAACCGCTGGGCTCTATCGAACTCGGTCGCTACCAAGATGGGAGCAAACCGACTAAGTCTCGAAAACTCGGCCGCATATCCGTCGACCGTCCTGCCCATCTGATTCAGATTGGTGAACCTCGTCTGTAGATCGTACCGAGCTACAGCGTCGAAGTACTTGGTCCGGAATCTCTCACGAATTACTGCCAATAAAATAGGCGCCACTAATCCAATGACTTGCGCCGCCTACCAGCTGCGGGCAAGATCTAATAACTGCAGCCGTACTACAGCCACCTTCTCATCTTCTGGGTTCTTTGCTGCCTTCAAAATTACCTCTGTATCCTGAAGCCATGCATCAGCAGCGATAGCATCTTCACTGTCATCAAATAATGTAGGGTTCAGACGCTTAAAACTGTTCGATGTACTATTTCCATGGTGTCCACCTCTGCCCAGAGCATCTGTCACTGCCTGGTGTAAGGCATCTCCTCGACGGTCCTGTGATGCAAGCAACTCCCTGATAAGCCCAACCAAGGCTCCATCATCCTGTCTTGCAGGCTGGGTTGGCTGCACTAGGGGTTCTGGATCTCCAGGAAGCATGACCCGGGAAGCTGCTCCTGAGTGCTGAGCTTGATCCTCTTGTTGCGGGGGTACTCGCTGAGCTCCTTTCAGCTGATTGACAGGACCAGGGGTTGTGCCGCTAAAGAAAATGACACATGGAACAATAAGGAAGGACCATGACAGATCAAGGATACAAGCTTGTAATCAGGTCAAGATTTTAGAGATTTAAAGGATACAAGCAGAGATCAAGGGCGAGTACTGATTGAGACATCTATTCAGTAAACCCTCACATATCTTGATTCACAAGACCTGCATGGGCCACCACTTAAACCATATAATGCTCCAGAACCAGAATACTGGAAAGCGGGGACGGACATAGCCAGCTATGTATATTGAAGTGAAACCCACCTCGCTATACGGTCTCGGCTGTCTAGATACATGAGGGTTTAACTACAAGCCATCAGTCTCTTATGGTCATGAACAAGCCTATTATCTCAATCTCATGCAAAGAATAGCAGTTACAAGATGTTAGAGCATCAAATATATAATAGTAAGGCGTCCCATACATTACATATTTGGATGATCATGAAGCTAGTCGTACAAAATGTAAAGACTAGCAAGACTTTTAGTCATACATGATCAACCCTAGGATTCGTCAATCTTGTTACAGCCCGTAGGCAGACAATAAGTAAGCTGCAATTGAGCTAACACGTGCTCGTCGGCTAATCGCCTCAAAAGAATACTTTTACAATAAAGTGGGAGAACAAAAGGGAAACCCACTCGTTGCCCGGATTACGCCTGGTGGTCGCCATCGGGCTGGAAGGTTGGTAGATCCTCTGGAGCTGCTCCGAAATCTGGTCATATAAAACCAGCTGGGTCAGATCCCAGAAAGAGTAAGTGCCACAAAGGGGCTTCCTTAAGAACTAAAACCAGCATATCAAAAATGAATATTGAAGATAATTATAAAAGAACCCGATAATAACAGAGACAACAACAGTGAATTGAGTACGAGGAGACCATTCATGTAGCAAAGTCGCAACCCATAAACCAAACAAGGACCGGGG
Organism: Iris pallida; assembly: GCA_029216955.1. Lineage (NCBI taxonomy): Eukaryota > Viridiplantae > Streptophyta > Magnoliopsida > Asparagales > Iridaceae > Iris > Iris pallida. The sequence continues at coordinate 887,494 of JANAVB010030419.1, forward strand.
TTGTAACCATTCACCTGACTAGAATCATGTCTCAAATTCTTGTTGGTAAAGTAAGACATGACGAGCATGAAGTAGGGTGCAATAAGACAATAAACGAAGAGAGGACACCGAAGTGCTCCGGGAGCCAGGTTACAACCCTTAAACCAAATAAGGACCGGGGTTATAACCCTTTGCCTGAACAGAACTTGTCCCATAATCATTATTGTTGGAGGTAACAATCATGCGATCATACTGGAAACGTTCGTGCACTGAATCTGCGTTATACAAGACTGAATCTGACTCCATCCAAACGTTCACGGCCAATCAATGACTATGGCTTTCTACATTAACTAACTAGGGTTATCACAAGCCTAGTTACTAGCAATATGCAGTAAGATTTTCCAGCCACCAGTCCTGCAGCTAATCCAGGTAATCCGGGCGACTTGGATTTATTAAGCAATGCCTTATTCTTTTCCATGTATTAGTGAATCTAGACATGTGCCCTAATCGTCGACAGGCTACAAGTCCAACAATGGTGGCCGGGATAACGGGATTGCTGGTAACTGGAGAAATCTCTTATGACTACTGGATTATTCTAGTTATTAGCTTTAGCCATTTTCAGTAGGCACCTCTGACCGTGGTACTCATGGATCCCCGTCTTAGACATGATGCAAGACAATACTGGTTCATTTGTAAAAAACACAATCGCCCACAGTGTCCAGGCCATTCATTCTTGTCATGTCATGCTAGCTGTCGCAACAACATATCAAGGTATATCATGATAGGTTTACTTATCAAGAGTGCGTCACGATGGGCCATTATCGTGTTTATGGAATATGCTCAGATTTACATAGTATAACATTCCATCAAAGGTCATAAGATACAACATTGAGGACAAACCATAATAGTGAAAGGGGTGCAAGGGCTGGGGGAGGAGCCATGCGTCTCGGGAATCAGGATCATGACCTATGCGGCCAAGGAGGAACAAGCCTATGCGGCTCAGGGGGGAAGGGCTCATGCGGCTAAGGAAGCAGGGGCTCATGCGGCCAGGAGCGCTTATGCGGCTCGGACCAAGCGGCCAGGAGCGAAAGGGGCTCATGCGGCTCGGGGACTGCCAAGAGCCATACGGCTCGAGGAGAACAGGGTCATACGGCAATGAGTCATGCAGCCATGACCGCATGAAGACAAAATGCTTATGCGGCCGTAGGGGAAAGGGTTCATGCGGCCGAAGTCAACCCAGACAAGCAGCAAGGACCATGCGGCTAAGGGGATGGGGTCTTATGCGGCTGGAGGCGCTGGAACCATGGCCTATACGGCAGGCACCAACAAGCCATGGGGCCAAGACTGCCACGAGCCATGCGGCCCGAGGCCATGCGGCCAAGGAGGAAACTTGCTGCATAAAAGGCCATGCGGTCAAGCACTGTTCATCTTCTCAAATTTTTCTGAGAAGAAGAACCATGAAAGCCATGGCTTCCAAGCTCCAATAATCCTCCATTTAAGGTCCGAATCCAGACTTCCATAGGTCAAAATGGGACAATAAAATTCTCTACAACATGGAACCATCGAAACTTGAAAATAAAAAGTTAATTGCTAGATCAAAACTGGAGAAAAACTGAGAAATGGGTTAAACTAGAACTACAAGATTAAAACTTCAGACTGAAAAATGCCAAGTTCTAAAGAGGCTAACCCTCACCCACCCCCCCCCCCCGCCCGCCGTTCCCCCTCCCCCACACCTACCCCTAACCCTCCCCTCCCCTCCCCCAACCCCCCTCCTCACCCCCAGCCGCCCTCACCCCCCCTTCCACCCCGCACTCAGCACCCAACCACCCGCATCCCCCCTGTCCCTCACCCACAACCACCCGTACCCCCCTGCCCCTCTCCCAAGCACCCGCACCCCCAACCACCAACAACCAAAATAGAGAGAGAGAGGGAGAGTCACGTACCAGAGAGGGAGGATAGTCGCCGGAGAGAGTGAGAGTCGCCGGAGAGAGTGAGAGTCGCCGGAGAGAGTGAGAGCACCGGAGAGAGTGAGCGCGCCGGAGGGAGGAAGGAGAGAAAGTGAGAGAGTAAATTGGGGGGAAATGAATCGTTGGGAGAGAATTTAATTAGAATTTAGCGACGTTCATTTTAATGTCGCTAAATTTGTCGCTATTAGCGATGTTTCGCGACGACTAGCTCATGTAACTAACATACGTCGTTGTCATGTCACTATTTTCGTCGCTAGTAGCGACTATTAGCGACGTTTTACTTAAACGTTGCTAATGTGCAAAATTTAGCGACATTATACGAACGTCCCTAAATTTATGTCGCTAATAGAGCAGATTTTAGTAGTGAATTTGGCAACTAACCTAGTGGCAGTGGTGAGGCATGCGGTCTGAGTGGTCAGGAGTTCGATTCTCGGTGGTAGCGTTCGTCACAATTACCTTCTTTCAAAAGAAAATATTGTGTGTGGCTATGTTTGGAAGATCTGAAGCCATTACTGTACCAAGTTGGTTGTTGTATGTGCGCAATAGCTATATTTCTTTCCTCGTTAATGAAATCAAAGCTCAAAAAGGAAATACGGTGTGAGCGTATAGACAGATTCGACTAATCTTCGGGACTATGGTTTGGCACGTGCAGAGGAAATGAAACAGACGTATCTTAGAGGACATTGTCATCGATAGATCTGTTGTACGTACAAATAAATATAGAAACTGATATAGGTATTCTTGACATAGACGACCATATTTTGGGCTATGAACGGGATTATAGTTTTGTAATATTCCAGTTTTATCAATAATATATACATAAATGCTCCAAAACCAGCTGGTTGGTTTTGTATTGTAAAACCATCCAATGTTTTATGGATTGGATTAAAATTTAGTGGTTGAGATTAAAAGGTGTAGTCACCACCACATTTTTAGTCATTTAATCTCAACCGTGCAATTCCAATCCAACGTGTATACATAGATTGGTTCCATAATACAAAACCAACCATCCTATCATTTATGGATTGGATTAAAATTTATGGTTGAGATTAAAAGGTGTAGTCCCCACCACATTTTTAAGTAATTTAATCTCAACCATGCAATTCCAATCCAACGTGTATACATAGGTTGGTTCCATAATACAAAACCAACTGGTTGATTCTAGAGTTCTCATACTCATATATATATATATATATATATTGAAAGAAAAATTAAATATCTATATATATATATATATTTATATATATATATATATATATATATATATATATATATATATATATATATATATATATATATATATATATATATATATATATATATATATGCAAAAAATATATATATATATATATATGCAATCAACCAACTTAAACTTTGTTTTTCTTAATAACTATTGAAACTCCTCTGTGAATGGTATTATGGAGTATGGCTTAAGCTATGTGCCATTGATTATTCCAAATGTCAATCAGAATAATGAGTTGAATAAAAGTGTAAACTAAATAAAAACTGTCATAAGAGTTTGGCGAACACATCTAACTTGGCCAAGCCACACAAGCTGTCACGCCCCAGAACCAGAATACTAGAGAGCGGGGCGAACATAGCCAGCTACGTATATTGAAATGAAGTCCATCTCCCTATACGGTCACGGCTGTCTAGATATGAGGGTTTACTACAAGCCAACAGTCTCTTAAGGTCAAGCCTACTATCTCAATCTCAAGCAAGTAATATAATTACAAGATGTTTAATCACCAAATATGCAATAAAAGGTGTCCCAAATTTTACATATCAGCTGATCATGAGGCTAGTTGTACAAAATGTAAGGACTAGCAAGAGTTAAGTCATACATGATCAAACCTAGGATTTGTTAATCATGTTTACAGCCCGTAGGCAGACAGTAAGTAAATGTGCATCGAGCTAACAGGTGCTCGTTGGCTAAACGACTCAAAAGAATAATTTACAATAGAGTGAGCGAAACAAAATAGAAAATCCACTCGTAGCCCGGGTTCCTTCTAGTCGCCACCATCGGGCTGGAAGTTCGGTAGATCCTCGGGTGCTGCTCCGAAATCTGGCCACACAAAACCAGCTGGATCAAATTCCAGAAAGAGCAAGTGCCACAAAGGAGGCCACGAAATAAGAACAAAACCAGCATATCAGAACATAAGAAATTGGAAGAAGATACAAGTAATAAAAGTACAGCAGGACAATAAACGACTAGGGACATGAGGCTACTCCAGGAGCCAGATTACAACCCGTAAACCAAACAAGGACCGGGGTTGTAACCCTTCGCCTGAATAGTACGTGTCCCTATCCATTTATTTTTTAAGATAAATAAAATAATCATGTACAGGGTACCAGGTATAGGGACTTAGACGAGACTTAGACCAGACTGGACACCATACATTCACAAGCGGCCAAGCAATTACTACGGCTTACTACTTTAACTAACTAGGGTTATCACAAGCCAAATTACTAACAAGATGCAATAAGAAATTTCCAGTCCCAAGCCCTGCAGACTATCTAGTTATCCTTCCGCGGGTTGAGAGTATGGTTGGGTACATCGCCCAGGAGACGATATACCCTTAGGTGACTTAGAGGGTGCAACACATGACAGTGTGCTGGAAATGTGCTCTACTCGTCGGCAAGCTACAAGTCCAATTAAAGTACCCAGATAACGAGATTGCCTGTGACTAGAAATTCTCCATGAACTATAGTTAGAACTAGTCATTAGCCTAATCCATGTTCAGTACGAATCCCTGACCGTGGGAAACCAGGAAGTCATGTCCTAGACATGATGCAAGACAAGACAAGTGGATTTCACAAGAAAGCAAGCAGGAACACCCACGGTGTCAGAGTTGGTTACAAGAGTCAAGTTACCAGTTATAAGTTACAAGTCAAGAGTGCGCTGCCACGGGCCACTATCAAGTTATCAGGTTACAGGTCATGAATGCATCCCACCGGGTTATTTTCCAGAAAATCAGAAAGTACTAGGATCATAAATCATAGAAATCATGAAGACCGTACTAGTCGAAGCAATTACTGAAAATCGTGTCAGGTCGTGTTGGGTCAAGGTAGTCGTGCTGTGTGGAACAAGATCTCAAAACTAAATCTACAAAAGAGAAGCCAAGCTTAAAGAAGACAAAACCAAATCACCATGGTCAATAGACTGCACAAGAGATGGTTGGCGCAAGAGAAAGGGGCTGCGCAGGGATGAACTGCGCTGAGGGAAGAGGGCTGCGCAGGGGGAGGTTGGCGCAGGAGACGGATGGCGCAGGGGTGAAGTGCGCTAGGTTGGATGGCGCAGGCGATGGATGGCGCAGGAGATGAACTGCGCAGGGGGTGAAGTGTGCAGGGGGCGAAGTGCACAGGGGGCGATGGCGCAGGCGATGGATGGCGCAGGAGATGAACTGCGCAGGGGTCAAGTGCGCAGGGGGTGAAGTGCGCATGGGGCAAAGTGCGCAGGAGGCGATGGCGCATGGGGGGAAAGCTGCGCGGTTCAGTGCTGTGCTAAAGAGCGCAGACTGAGGTCTTCTTCTCCAGGCCGAGAGGAAGCATCAAGAACACCAAAAATTCTATCTTTCACATCTTGGCCAATTCAAAACTAAATTTGGATTTTCAAAGGTCTAACTTGGGTAAAATTAAATTCTCTTCCACATGGAAGCATCAAAACAAGCAAAAATTGAAGTTTAATAGATCAAAACCAAGAATTTTCGAAAATGGTTAAAACCTAGATCTAGAAAAATGGAAGCTTCAAATTACAAAATATCAAGTTCTAATGTTGATCTCTATGTCCTAATCTAACTAATGGACAAATAAAATGTGGTGATTATTTGGTGGCAAGGTGCACTTGCCTATGGAGGTTGGTGGAGGAAGGAGGAAGAAGAAAGAGGAAAATAAATGAAAGAGGAGAGAGAAATGTAAGGTGTGGTTTTAATGAGGGTGGTCGTGGTGTGTTGAGGGTGAAGCATAGGCTAAGGTGTTCCAAATGCATATTAAACCAAACCAAACCAATCCTACTCCATAAAATAAAACCAAGCCAACTAAACCCGAGCCGAGTCGAAACCCAAAATACGAGAAAACTCAAAATTCCCCAAGTCGAGAAAATAAAATACATGCCAAAATATTAATACGAAACACGGAAAATGGGGGTGACAACTCTACCCACCTTAAAAGAATTTCGACCTCAAAATTTAATCAAGGAGCTAGAGATTGCCACAGCAAGCTACACTAGACGACAACAACTACACTAAGCAGTTCAATCATACAATCATACATGCAAGCAAGGGATGGACAGTATAAGGCATAAGGAAGACATTATACCTTACGAGTCAAACAGATAGGGATATCGCGATCGGATGTCGTCCTCACGCTCCCACGTTGACTCACCTAGAGAGTGATGACCCCAAGCAACACGGACTAAGATAATAGTCTTGTTCTTGAGTATCTTCTTCCTCCGGTCCAAAATAGACACGAGCTTCTCCTCATACGAAAGGTTGGTACCAACTACCAATTTCGAATGGTCTAGGATATGGCTCGGGTCCCGGATGTACCGTCGTAATTGGAACACATGGAATACATCATGCACCTCACTTAACGACGGCGGAAGAGCAAGACGATAGGATATATCTCCTACTTGCTCCAGGATATCGAACGACCCTATATACCTAGGACTAAGCTTTCCCCGCACGCCAGAGCGAATGACGCCACGGTTAGGCGAGATCCTAAGGAATACTTGGTCGCCGATAGCAAATTCTAAGGGACGCCGATGGGTATCGGCCCAATGTCGCTGGCGGTCTTGGGCAATTCGAAGATGATCTCTGACTCTTCTGACCACTTCAACTGTCTGGACAATCATTTCTGGACCGAGCATCTGCCTCTCTCCAACATCATCCCACGCTAGCGGGGATCTGCACTTCCTACCATGCAGAGCCTCGAATGGTGCCATCTGGATGCTGGCCTGGAAATTATTATTGTACGAGAATGCCACCAGGTGCAGGTGATCTTCCCACGAACCACCGAAGTCAAGTGTATAAGATCTCAACATGTCTTCAAGGGTCTGGATTGTGCGCTCTGACTGGCCATATGTCTGTGGATGATATGCTGAACTAAACTGGAGACGAGTCCCCAAACTCTCTTGCAGACTACGCCAAAAGTGTGACATAAACCTTGAATCTCGGTCCGAGGTAATACTGACGGGCATACCGTGAAGCCTGACAATCTGCCTGAGATACATCTCTGCCAACTGAGCCGTTGATTGTCCAACTCTGAATGGGAGAAAATGAGCCACCTTCGTGAGCCAGTCAACTATAACCCAAATAGCATCTCGACCAACTGGGGATCTAGGCAATCCAGTCACAAAATCTATGGTCACATGCTCCCACTTCCATTCTGAAATCGGCAAGGGCTGAAGAAGTCCAGCGGGCCTCTGATGTTCAGCCTTAACCTGCTGGCAAACCAAATACCGAGAGACAAACCGGGCTATCTCCCTCTTCATGCCATTCCACCAGAAATGTTGACGAATATCTCGGTACATCTTTGTACCACCAGGAAGAATAGAATATTGTGAACTGTGAGCTTCTGCCATGACCTCTTGTCTGATATCTCCACTGGGTACACAAAGACGAGTGCCATGTCAAAGTGTACCATCTTCATGAATGCATAATTCTGGTCTTTTTCCTGCCTCACACTCTGCTCTGAGCCGCTGAATCTTGGAATCTTTAGACTGCGCCGTCCGGATCCTTTCAACTATGCTGGACTGAACCTGTAGACTGGCCATCAATGCCACACTGGTAGGAAGAACCACTTCAATTCCCATCTTCTGAAGATCGGCCAGTAACTCTGGTTACGCCGTTAGGAGGTAAACTCCGGCTCTCCGGCTCAACGCATCTGCTACAACGTTGGCCTTCCCTGGGTGATATTACAAATCTACATCGTAGTCCACCAATAGTTCAAGCCATCTTCTCTGTCGAATATTAAGGTTCTTCTGGGTGAAAACATATTTCAGGCTCTTGCGATCAGTAAATATCTCTACTCTATCTCCGTACAAGTAGTGCCTCTACAACTTAAGTGCAAACACTACTGCTGCCAGCTCCAAGTCGTGGGTCGGGTAATTCTTCTCATGATCATGAAGTTGACGTGATGCATAAGATATTACCTTCCCATACTGCATCAAGACGCACCCCAATCCTCTGCCTGAAGCGTCGCAATAAACTATGAATCCTCCGGTCCCATCTGGTAGTGTGAGAATGGGAGACGTTATCAAACATTGCTTCAACTTCTCAAATGATTCCTGACACTCTGCTGTCCAAGCGAACTGTACATCCTTACGGGTCAACTGGGTCATCGGTGCCAAAATTCTTGCAAAATCTGAAACGAATCGTCGGTAGTAGCCGGCTAATCCAAGGAAGCTGCGAACTTCTGTCACTGAGCTGGGTACTGGCCATGACTCGATAGCCATAATCTTCTGGGGATCCACTTCCACTCCTCCTCGAGTAATAATGTGACCCAAGTACGAAATGCGATCGAGCCAGAACTCGCATTTGCTGAACTTGGCATACAACTGATGCTCTTTAAGCGTCTGAAGGACGACTCTGAGATGCTGCTCATGCTCTGCTTCGTTCTTGCTGTAGACCAGGATATCATCTAGAAACACGATCATGAACTGATCCAAGTAAGGCATAAAAATGTGATTCATGAGGTCCATGAATACGGCTGGTGCATTGGTCGCTCCAAAGGGCATAACAAGGAACTCCCAATGCCCATACCTAGATCGAAAAGCTGTCTTCGGGATGTCCTACTCTCTGACTCTGATCTGGTGGTATCCTGATCGCAAGTCTATCTTCGAAAACACTGAAGCCCCTCTGAGTTGATCAAACAAGTCATCTATCCTCGGGAGAGGGTATCTGTTCTTGATTGTCACTGAGTTCAAGGTACGATAATCTATACATGACCTGGATGTACCATCCTTCTTTTTCACAAGAAGCATCGGGGCTCCCCAAGGCGATCCACTTGCACGAATGAATTCCTTGGTCCTGAGTTCTTCAATCATCTTGTACAAAATCTCCAACTCTGAAGGCGCCATTCTGTAGACTCGCTCTGATACTGGTGCTGTCCCGAGGATCAAGTCTATAGTGAACTCAATCTTCCGCTCTGGCGGCATCCCTGGAAGTTCTTCTGGGAAGACATCTGGAAACTCTTCAACTATCCTGGATAACTGTACTGCTGCTACTGCCATTCGTAATACTGGAGAAGATAGCTCCACCGCGCCTCTGAAAAATGAAAACTCTGGCTCGCCTGGAATACTGAAAACAACCCTGCCAACATGGCAGTCTATCCTAGCATACTGGTTCCTCAACCAATCCATGCCTAAGTCTACATCATAGTCTGCCATAGGGAATTCTATAAATCTAGCGGGGAACTCTCTACCGCTAACTATGATCCGACACGAGGAAAATACTCGATCTACTCCCACAAGACTATTACCAGTAAGTATAAAAAGCCTCACTGCTAATGACTCGGGCTCCAATCATATCCGTGTCGCGAATCGTGCAGACATGAATGAATGCGATGCACCAGAATCAAATAATACCGATGCTGGAAAGGAGTTGACGAGAATAGTACCTGCCACTACCTCACTAGGTGCAACTTCTTCTTCCATAGCCAACATCATGGCCTAACCTCTAGCTGCGGGTCCCCTCTGCTGGAAACCTCTCGTCCTGCTCTGCACTAGGGCTTGGGTATACTGCTGCTGGTTCTGCTGATGAAATGCCTGGGCCTGAGACAACAATGGCCTCGGGTACTGCTGCTGCTGCATAGCTGTCGGTCCCCTGACCGATGGACTGGTTAGGTTGGAGGAGGACGAACTACCCCTATTCGGGCAGGCCCCTATCTTGTGATCTGCCGTTCCACAAGCCAGGCACAATCCTTGCACCCTACGACAATCTGCCACTACATGACCTGGCTTCCCGTAATGAGAACATCCCATCACGGAAGTCTGCTTCTGCTTCTGCCGCTGCGGGTACGTCGGGGTTGAATGCTGAACCGACGTTACTGAGGCCGCCTGCCTCGGAGTTCCAATAGTCAAACTTTTAGCTGCCGGGGCTGGAGCTGATGATTGGTGCATCTGACTGTGGGACCGCTTCCTACCTCCGGTCCTATCCACAATCCTTTGGGAGGTATACTCATGCCTCCTAGCTGGTCTCAATACTGTATCGAACGTCTGGTGCTCGAATTGCTCGACTGCCAACAAGATCTCCAAATGCAGTCCCTGCTGGAACCGCTGGGCCCTATCAAACTCGGTTGCCACCAAGGTGGGGGCAAACCTACTGAGTCTAGAAAACTCAGATGCATAACTGTCGACCGTTCTGCCTCCTTGCTTCAAGTTGGTAAATCTCGTCTGCAGGTCGTACCGAGCCACAGCATCGAAATACTTCGTCTGGAATCTCTCTCTGAATACTGCCCAAGCAATGGGTGCCACTAATCCTATGGCCTGTGCTGCCCACCAACTGCGAGCTAGATCCAACAACTGCAGGCGTACCACCGCCACCTTCTCATTCTCAGGTGTTCTAGCTGCTTCCAGAATCACCTCGGTATCCTGAAGCCAAGCGTCCGCGGCAATCGCATCTTCACTGCCGTCGAAGAATGGAGGGTTCAGGCGCTTGAAGCTGTTGGCCGCGCTGTTCCCTGGATGACCGCCTCTGGTCAAAGCATCTGCCACTACCTGGTGCAAGGCGTCTCCTCGACGATCCTGGAAAGCTATCAAGGTCCTGATAAGACCTACCAAAGTGCCATCATCAGGCTCGACAGGCTGAACGGGCTGAACTGGGGGCTCTCCTCCCATAGGCATAAATCTGGAGGCTACTCCGGAGTGCTGGGCTTGATCTCCTGGTTGCTGGTCTACATGAAGTGCTCCACCTTACTGATCGGCGGGGTCAGGTACAGTACCGCTGAAGAAGACGACACAGGAAAAACAATAAGGAAGGACCAGGACAGGTCAACGATACAAGTATGTGATCAAGTCAAGATTCCAGAGATTCAGAGGATATGAAATGAGATCAAGGACGAGTACTGATTGAGACATCTATTCGGTAAACCCTCACATTTCTTGAATGCCAAGACCAGTATGGGCCACCACTTAAACCATGTCACGCCCCAGAACCAGAATACTGGAGAGCGGGGGCGAACATAGCCAGTTACGTATATTGAAATAAAGTCCATCTCCCTATACAGTCACGGCTGTCTAGATATGAGGGTTTACTACAAGCCAACAGTCTCTTAAGGTCAAGCCTACTGTCTCAATCTCAAGCAAGTAATACAATTACAAGATGTTTGATCACCAAATATACAATAAAAGGCATCCCAAATATTACATATCAGCTGATCATGAAGCTAGTCATACAAAATGCAAGGACTAGCAAGAGTTAAGTCATACATGATCAACCCTAGGATTTGTTAATCATGTTTACAGCCCGTAGGCAGACAGTAAGTAAATGTGTATCGAGCTAACAGGTGCTCGTCAGCTAAACGCCTCAAAAGAATAATTTACAATAGAGTGAGCGAAACAAAATAAAAAACCCACTCGTAGCCTGGGTTCCTTCTAGTCGCCACCATCGGGCTGGAGGTTCGGTAGATCCTCGGGTGCTGCTCTGAAATCTGGCCACACAAAACCAGCTGGGTCAAACCCCAGAAAGAGCAAGTGCCACAAAGGAGGCCACGAAATAAAAATAAAACCAGCATATCAGAACATAAGAAATTGGAAGAAGGTACAAGTAATAAAAGTACAGCAGGACAATAAACGACTAGGGACATGAGGCTACTCCGGGAGCAAGATTACAACCCGTAAACCAAACAAGGATCGGGGTTGTAACCCTTCGCCTGAATAGCACGTATCCCTATCCATTTATTTTTTAAGATAAATAAAATAATCATGTACAGGGTACCAGGTATAGGGACTTAGACGAGACTTAGACCAGACTGGACACCATACATTCACAAGCGGCCAAGCAATTACTACGACTTACTACTTTAACTAACTAGGGTTATCACAAGCCTAATTACTAACAAGATGCAATGAAAATTTCCCAGTCCCAAGCCCTGCAGACTATCTAGTTATCCTTCCGCGGGTTGAGAGTATGGTTGGGTACATCGCCCAGGAGACGATATACCCATAGGTGACTTAGAGGGTGCAATACATGACAGTGTGCTGGAAATGTGCTCTACTCGTCGGCAAGCTACAAGTCCAATTAAAGCGCCCAGATAACGAGATTGCCTGTGACTGAAAATTCTCCATGAACTATAGTTAGAACTAGTCATTAGCCTAATCCATGTTCAGTACGAATCCCTGACCGTGGGAAACCAGAGAGTCACGTCCTAGACATGATGCAAGACAAGACAAGTGGATTTCACAAGAAAGCAACCAGGAACACCCACGGTGTCAGAGTTGGTTACAAGAGTCAAGTTACCAATTACAAGTTACAAGTCAAGAGTGCGCCGCCACGGGCCACGATCAAGTTATCAGGTTACAGGTCAAGAATGCATCCCATCGGGTTATTTTCTAGAAAATCAGAAAGTACTAGGATCATAAATCACAGAAATCATAAAGACCGTACTAGTCGTAGCAATTACTGAAAATCGTGTCAGGTCGTGTTGGGTCAAGGTAGTCGTGCTATGTGGAACAAGATCTCAAAACTAAATCTACAAAAGAAAAGCCAAGCTTAAAGAAGACAAAACCAAATCACCATGGTCAATAGACTGCGTAAGAGATGGTTGGCGCAAGAGAAAGGGGCTGCGCAGGGATGAACTGCGCTGAGGGAAGAGGGCTGCACAGGGGGAGGTTGGCGCAGGAGACGGATGGCGCAGGGGTGAAGTGCGCTAGGTTGGATGGCATAGGCGATGGATGGTGCAGTAGATGAACTGCGGAGGGGTGAAGTGCGCAGGGGGTGAAGTGCGCAGGGGGCGAAGTGCGCAGGGGGTGAAGTGCGCAGGGGGCAAAGTGCACAGGGGGCGATGGCGCATGGGTGCGGTCAACGACCAGCGCTAAAGAGCACGACACGGAGGAAAGCTGCGCGGTTCAGTGCTGCGCTAAAGAGCACAGACTGAGGTCTTCTTCTCTAGGCCGAGAGGAAGCATCAAGAACACCAAAAATTCCATCTTTCACATCTTGGCCAATTCAAAACCAAATTTGGATTTTCAAAGGTCTAACTTGGGTAAAATTGAATTCTCTTCCACATTGAAGCATCAAAACAAGAAAAAATTGAAGTTTAATAGATCAAAACCAAGAATTTTTGAAAATGGTTAAAACCTAAATCTAGAAAAATGGAAGCTCCAAATCACAAAATGTCAATTTCTAATGTTGATCTCCATGTCCTAATCTAACTAATGGACAAATAAAATGTGGTGCTTATTTGGTGGCAAGGTGTACTTGCCTATGGAGGTTGGTGGAGGAAGGGGAAAGAAGATGGAGGAAAATAAATGAAAGAGTAAAGAGGAGAGAGAAAAGTTAGGTGTGGTTTTAATGAGGGTGGTTGTGGTGTGTTGAGGGTGAAGCATAGGCTAAGGTGTTCCAAATGCATATTAAACCAAACCAAACCAATCCTACTCCACAAAATAAAACCAAGCCAACTAAAACCGAGCCGAGTCGAAACCCAAAATACGAGAAAACTCAAAATTCTACAAGTCGAGAAAATAAAAATACATGCCAAAATCCAATTACGAGTATTAATACGAAATACGGAAAATGGGGGTGACACAAGCTTTTATCATGGCTTGTAATGTACAAAATATTTAATATATATATATCTGTGAATGGTATTGTGGAGTATGGCTTAAGCTATGTGCCATTGATTATTCCAAATGTCAATCAGAATAATGAGTTGAATAAAAGTGTAAACTAAATAAGAACTGTCATAAGAGTTTGGCGAACACATCTAACTTGGCCAAGCCACACAAGCTTTTATCATGGCTTGTAATGTACAAAATATTTAAAAAATAACTAAATATGAATTTATTTTTAAAAATAAAATTTCTAGAATTTGAATAAAATAATTTCCACCTTAACTTGATTTATAATTATTTAGTTATAAATCTATTATATTAGTTAATTAAATATTTGGTTATTTTTTTTAAAATAATTAGTGAAATATTTAGATAGTTGTTTACTCGTATTCTTATTATTTTATTTAATTTATTTAAATAATGATATATATTTGCAGTTTTGGTGGTTCATTTTTGAGTCATTTCTGAGTGCATTATAATAATAGAGATTTGAGTAATTTTTCCTTTTGGTGCAACTCATCCGCAAGCACTACAAATTAATTAATCAGTTAAATACTTTGCACAACAGAAAAAAAAAATACAAAACACAAGATATCAATTTCTGGTTAAAATATTTGAAAGAACACTACCACTACTATTAGCCAAAATATTATTGTTCTTCTTTTTACCAATTTCTAATAGTAGTGTTGGTGTAACTGGTGTTTTTTTACAACAATAAATGTTTCAATAGTTGGAAAAATTGTTGTAGTATTTATTATGGATGTGGTTATTGGCACTCATAAAATATCTTTCTCCACTCATCTTTAGTTTTCTAACATTCAATTTCTAAATTTGTCCCTGTATTAACACTATTGGCAGTCCTAAAATATCATCTTGTACTCATCCCTCCATACATGTACAAATTAAGGTCATATTTAATACATAAGTATATTTGGAATAGAATGATACAAAATTAAAGAAGAATGCATAATGGTATTTTTGGAATATCAATAACAGCACCCTTTATTATATTTATTTTGTGCACAAATATTATATTCACTTAAGTGGCAAACAACTTCTAGACCAGTCACTGAGTTAAGTAGTTTAGGGCCTGTTTGGTTCAGAGAAAGTGGGAAGGATTTGGAGTGTTTTGTGAAAGTGGCATGAACTCAAGAGAGTTCAGGTGTTTGGTTACAACATTGAAACTAACTTTTTTATGAACTGACGTATTGCAGTTCCTGTCCCCCCATTTTTGCTTCCCTCTCACATCCTTCCATTTTTTGGAGGAACTCCATCATGAGTCAATTCAGGAACTCCCATTTTTGCTCCACTCTCATATCGACGACGGTGGTAATAGTGGAGGCGGCGCCGTTGGGCGCTGTGAAACCGGCGGTGATGACGGTGGAGGCGACGACGTTGGGAGTTGTGAGGGCGGCGACGATGACAGATGTGGAAGCTAACGGTGGTGGTGGAGGCCGGCAGCCTCGATACCGACGAGATCCAACACCAACTGGCTGTAATGCCCGTGGTTCGTATTGCGTATTTTGTGTATGTGTATGGAATCCCGACCTGTAGTTAAACTTGTCGTGCTTGTCTTGAATCCTGGTTTAGCTTATTTTGGGCTCATCATGGTGAGGCTTGGCTTGGTTTGGTTTTTTTGGTTGGGTTCGGTTGGGTTTGGGTTAGCATAAACCCCTACCTACCACCACCACCATCATTTATTAACCCACTCCTCTCTCTCCTCATTAATTCTTTTCCATTACTTCTTCTTCTTTACCATTACTTCTCCACCAACCTGAGAGAGGATGGTGTAGGCAAGTGCATCTTGCTTCATAGAGGAATTCCACTTTTATTGTTCCATTGTCTTCCTTATGTGTTTCTAACCCACTTTAGTACTTAGCATTTTTCATTTACGTGGTTAATTTCTTGTAAATCTAGTTTTGTGGTATTTTCGGTTTTCAGGAGTTTTGATCTAACAAACATACATATTTTTCCTATTTGATGGTTCCATGTTGTAGAGAATTCAATTTTACTCAAATTTGAACTACGGAAGTCTGGACTTGGGTTCCTATTGTTGTTTGGTGGAGCATGGAGGCCATGGTATTTTCCATGGACATGTTCTCTGTGGAAGCCATTAGTTGTACTTTTGGTCGCATGCAATATTGAGTTGTCTGAGCCACATGAGTATTTTTGTAGCTCTGAGCCGCATGAGCGTTTATTTAATTGCATGACCCTTTTATTTTAGTTGCTTGCAAGCTTGCATGCATTTGCATGCAACTTGCCAGAGCCGCATGGCCGTTAGATATTTGCTGGCCACGTGCAAGTATTTATTTGTTGGCCGTATGGCTTAATGGCAGGGTCCGCCGCATATGCCCCCTCCAATTATTTGTGTGAGCCGCATGGCCCTTTAGTTAATTTACTTGCGCTTGTCTTGGCCGCATAAGAATTAATTGTATGGATTTTATTATTATTATTTATTTAATTGCATTACTGGCCGCATATGGCACTAGCATGTATTTGCATGCATTAGTTTGCATACAATTGCTGAGTCGCATGGCTACTATTCAATTATTAGCCGCATGAAATTGCATGCATTTCCATGCATTAGTAAATAATCCCATGCATCAGCACTTGCTTGCTTATTAATGTTATGGCCGCATGTGTAATGCCCCGCTTCGCACGGTGCATTACGATGAGTCATTGACTCGAAGAGTTACGTTGACCCGATGAGGTATCGATGCGAATCGATACAAGTGTTACGTTGGCCAAAGGTAAGCTTTGAGTCGATTGTCTATGAATCGAATCGATACAAAGATAAGTCCCGTTGAGCAAGTGCTAATTTTAGTTGATCTGGTGTGCAGGCTATGCTTTTACGCTGGACGATAAGAGGTCGGCATTTTGCCTTATGCAATGAAGTGTCCGCAAAACCAAATTGTGGCCTTGCAACGGATTGTGGCATGGGCGCGATAGGCCAAATCAATCGAGTAGTGCAAAGGAATGGCTAAGTCCGAGAGTAGCTATGCGACCAAGTTATGGAAGCGAGCCGCTTCAACTCAGCAAAACGGCAAGGCGTACCGACTTAAGGTGGGCGGGTTCTTGACTCTCTCTCCCTATTCCTTCACGTCTAATAAGAGATCATTGTATGCGTAATATGTTATCGAGTTAGCGAGCGTGGCTCGGCGAGTAAGTGTCTAAATATGCATTTAACACTAAGGTAGAATATTGAACAATCGAACAATTGAAGCGACGTGCATCAAGTGTACGAATCGCGGTAGGGCAATGATGGTAGAACATTGAAAGACAATATGAGTTGTGCATCATGTGCACGGCTCCAAGAATATTGAACACTAGGCGTAGAACATTGAATACGGCGCTGAGCGTGCCCTTGGACACTTATGCTACGAAATGACTAACTACGAAATTATGCTATGAGAATAACTTACGAATGGTACGCGTTGAATACAAGTACGAGATGTCTAAGCCGTTGGGCATCGTGCATCAATATGGATGTGTTGGGGCATAACGCCGACGGAGCTCCCCATTCGGATGGTGGATTATGTTTATGAGACGCGAATATGGTTATGGCACGGGAAACCATTTATGGTGCGAGACTATGTTTATGGAATACGAGATCGGTTGGTATGCTAAGGATTGTATGATATGGTACGTATTGCATGGTCAATGGACTCGGATGGCCCGTGTACGGGTGCGGCTTTCCTCGAACGGTTACGCCGGGGCACCGGGACCGTTCGGACTAGGAGGGAATTATGTGTGGTATTTATGGTGCACATCATTCGGACGGATTGTGACCATCCAGTGCTGTGATAAGCTATGATATCCGTAAGTTTGGGATCCTTCGGATATTAGGCTAGCAACCCGTATCGAAGTGATCGTAGGCTTACACATAAGAGATGCCAAGTCCATTACGGTGCGAAACACCGTGACCTTCATATAGATAGGGCCGGTGGGCTGAGATGAGAGCTGGGTGCAGGCGCAGGGCCTGCCACCCATTATGCATATGTTTACGTTTATGATTGGTCGGTTGCATAAATCGTATGATTTCTTATGTATGTTCTAACCATGGCAGGCTAGGCAAAGAGGAACGGGATGAGCAAAAATTACTATGTTATGTTTCAGATTATGTCTAACTGTATCTGCTGCAGGAACACGATATGGGACACAATCATATAAGTTGCTATGTTAAGTATTGCCATGAAACGGATCCTAAGGCTAATTAGCAAGATCACCAAATACTGTTGCATGTTCTACTAAATATACAAAGTGTTTGGTTTGGGTGCGAGCGGGTCTTGATCAGTGCGAAGCGAGGACGAAAGCACTAATCCCCCACTAGTTTATGTACAAGCTCAGTTTATGATCGGCGCGGGACGGAGCTTGGCTTGGACGTGCCGAGGCATGGAGTCCTTGGCATTCAAGAGAAGCACCGCATAGGCGTTCGGACTTGCGACATGGAGATGTTCGGCCGAAGACAACTTGGTGGCTATAAAGAGACATAATGTATGGAACAATGAAATCCTTTGTGAGCTAGAGAGATCATGAGCGTTGTAGCCAATTGGCATATATGTCGGCTATTCAGAGCCTTTGTAACCTTCAGTTCAATATTAATAAAGAGATTCTTATGTTACACTATGTTTTCCTTCCGCTGCTTATGTTATCAATCTGAGACAAACACTATGTGAATCTGTCATCTTGCCTTGCACGAACGCAACTCCAGGCTCGTGCGGCATCACGCCCCAGCGAGGACGATGATTCGGGTAAAATCTAGCAAGGACGAGCGATTTCCCGGATCGGGGCGTGATAAGTTGGTATCAGAGCGGTTCCATCCTTTGGACCGTGCATGAATCTCTTTGACCCTCAGTTGTTTCGTTATCGAATTCAGTTGACTCTAAGTTGTTTCCGCAACCGCATGGCTCATGGATCTGCTCGACGCTACATTGGATGTTCCATACAATAAGTCTATATTAAGTGTGTATGTCTGCCACAGTAGGTCGTGACAATCACGCTATCTCCGGGTGCCATCGGGGAGTGTTAGTTGCGCGAAGTGCAACGAGTTATGGAATGTTGGTTGCACGAAGTGCAACAGGTTATGAGATTATGGTTTTTCGAAGTGCAAGAAAGTTGTGAGTCGTTGATTGCACGAAGTGCAATGAATATGGTGATGTTGGCTGTATGAAGTGCAACGATATGTGTTGTTGGTTGCATGAAGTGCAACGATATGTATAGTCGATCGCACGAAGTGCGAGGAGTTATGTGTTGTTGGTTACACGAAGTGCAACGGATCGATATATGAGGCGATGCGTGTTATGTGACTACGAGAATGGTTATGTGTCGTTGGTTGCACGGAGTGCAGCAAGTCGTGAATCGTTCATTGCATCGGTACAACGAGTCGATATGGTATGATGCGTGTTGTATGGCTATGCGGATGGATAGCGATATGTTATACGAGATTGAATAAAGACCTTAAGTATCGAGAATGAGTTGTTGCACGAGTTGCAACGAGTGAGATTGGAAGATCGCGGATACGATTGTACGAGTCGAGTTGGTCGCTAAGTTGAGATCGAGTAAGCGAACATGTATGTTGGCCGAATGTCGCGTTGAGCTTGAATAAGCTAATGTTGCGGGTGTGATCGATATGATCGCCAAGATACGATTAGATTGAATGCGTATCAAACTTGAGTGAATACTAGAGATAGGATCGGAAGGGTCGCCATACGGGATAGTTGATTGAGAAATAGATGTCGGACCTATGCGGAATGCGATGTCGAGTAATGACTTGATTTTGAGTGGTATATGCGATACCAATTATGCGATCAGTGTAGTGAAGTATTGTATCATTAATGGTAGGCTCGATTCTGCGTGGTATATGGATTACCACTTAGCGATAGCTATGTTAAGCCGGTTGGTGACTTATGAGAGGTTACATTGAGACGATTATGTCAGTTATGATAGGTATGTCCGCAACAGACGGAGTAATATCGAGACTTGAGAGGGAATGACTTGGGAGAAGTCGATACAAGTATGCTTCGATGAATTGAGTTGAACGATTATGTGCGAAGTCATACCTATGGATGATACGTCGGACGAGGATTCGTTAAGTGTAAGTCGAACGATAAGTTGAGCATAGCGAAGGAATGTTACGTTGAGGAAGTGGTCTGTAATGCCCCGCTCCACACGGTGCATTATGTTGAGTCGTTGACTCGAAGAGTTGCGTTGACCCGATTACGTATCGATGCGAATCGATACAAAGTATTGAGTTGTCTCGAGGAATGCATCAAACTAAGTCGATACGAAGAGTTGCCTTGTCCCAAAGAATGCATCGAGTGAATCGATGCGAAGCACCGCGTTGCCTCAAAGGATAAGTGCGTAGAGACGGCTCGAAGATTCTAAGAAATCGAATCGACCAAGGCGCAATTCCGAATCGATAAAAGTATTGATTTTTAGTTGGTTTCATGTACAGGCTATACGTTTACGCTGAAATGTTAGAGGTCGATCTTTTGCCTTATTCAGTAAGGGGTCCGCGAAAGCAAATCGTCACCCTGCGACGGACGAAAGCGTTGGCACGGTAAGCCCAAATCGGACGTGTAACTCAATAAAGGACGAAGTGCTCGAATGGCTAAGTCAGAAGAGTGGCCGTACAACAAAGTTAGGGAATCGAGCCGCATCGGCTCGGCGAAACGACGAAGGCGTATCGACTCAAGGTGGGAGGATTCACTTCTTTTTACTCGTTCATTCGATAAGTCAAATATATCATTGTATGCTGAGTTAACCTATCAACGCCACGGGCGTGGCTCGATAAAGAGATAAACGTAGTGCATATCGAACACTAGATAGAACAATTGAAATGAATCGTACGACAAATATACGAGTCACTATGGAATATTAGATATTGCAAAGGCGAGTGCCTCGGTGCGTAAGCCGCAAAAATATGGGATAACTGTACTCGGCGAGTGCCTTCGTGTACGAACGATACCGTGCCTTCGCGCACGAGTTAGAAAGGCTAGAACATTGAAAGACAATAGGCGAGCGCCCTAGCGCGCAAGCCACGGACATTGAATGCTAAGTCATAGAACATCGAAATATGGTCGAAATGTGCCTACGTGCATGGGATAATAAAAGATGGCTTCGTTGTGAGAGAATACAGTTATGGCATGAATGTGGCGGAACTGTCGGATATGACATAATGCCTCGAAAAGTGTTCGGTACCTTCGGGTCGTTCGGTTGATGAACATCGAGTTGAGGCATAATGCCATTGAGCATTGAAACGAAGTATGAAATGTAAGAACAATAGAAAGTTAACGGAAGAAATACGAGATGATAATGCGGCATGGTGCCCTTCGAAATGTTCGTGGCCTACGGGCGTTCGTTGAGAACATTCGGGCGTTGTGCCAATTGAAATAGAGATAAGCGAACTTGCTTGGTTGTATAAAATATAAGATTCGTTGCATGGTCAAATGGACTTAAAGATATAAAAGCCCATGCATGGGTATTCCTTCGAACGCGGTGCACCCGGGCGCTGGGACAGTTCGGCCTAGAAGGGATTCGTTTACGGTATTGTTGGTGCACTTCATTTAGAAGGGTAGCGACCTTCTGGTGAATGTGATAAGCTACTTGCTGCGATTATTTTGATGGCCTCTGATGTTGGTTAGCAACCGCACAGAGTTAATATCGTCTTATGTTTCGATTTCGATAAATATAAGTCCATTCTAGCCCGAAAAGCTAGTGACCTTCATATAGATAAGGGCGATGGGTTTGGAAGTGCAAGGTATGCGTATATCCTGTATGGACGGATTCTGAATGGAGAGCACTTATAACATGACAGGAAAAACAGATAGACATATTCACCTTGCGTCGGTGTAAGGGCGAGTGCGTCGATATTGCTAAGTTGCGCCACGAATCAAACACGAGAATGCTTCCTTGCCAATTCAATTCGATAACATGCTTGCTATGATAACATGCTTTACGCTTTCGAATATGCCATGAAATTGACCCTAAGGAGAACATAGCAAGATCATAAGCTAAGTTGCATGATTCAACATAAATATTAAAATGTCGGTTTGGAAAGAAGATCTTTGTTTCAGTACATGCGAGGACGAACGTACTTATCCCCCACCAGCTTCATGCAGGGTGCAGGGAATGGATTGCTCGCGACGAAGCGTTGCTTGAATGCGTTGAGGCTTGGAATGCCGAAGCGTATTGAAGCGTGCGATCGTATTGACGCTCGAACTCGCGACAGGATTGATGCGGCCATGATATAGAAGGCATGATGTATGGAACGGCAAAATCCTTTGTGGGCAAGAGAGAACCTGAGTGTTGTAGCCAATCTGGCAAATTCCGTTGGGCTATCGAAAGCCTTTGTAATCTGATTTCAAATATCAATAAAGAGAATCGTTTTCGTATACTCTGTTTTTCTTTCGATGTAAATGTTCAACTCAAAGATAACCATTTGAGAACTTGTCACCTTGCCTTGCACGAGCGCAACTCCAGGCTCGTGCGGCATCACGCCCCATGCGAGGACGATGATTCAGGTGATTCCGGGTCGGGGCGTGACATGGTCGACCCGGTCGAATTTATGTTGAGTTAGTACGAAGACTTGTTCGGAATGTGTTGAGTAGGTACAGAGAAATCATGCGAACGAATTTGAGTTAGCGCGAAGAGTCGGTAGCACGGTTTGGAAGTACGAGTTAGGGATATGAGAATGAATATGTGAATTGGAAATTATGTCGTGAAGATGATAGATAATTACAATGAAATGAATCTTGATGTGTGCAAGACTTGATTCATATTCGAGTTCGGATAACGGCACTGATTGCAACGAATTTAAGCTTATGAGAAAGAAAGATGTTCAAGTTATGCATATCGACGATGGTATTGAGGCGTATCAAAGACGATATGCAATAACTCGGGGATACTATGATCGAATGAATGAAAATTATGTTGAGAATTGTTTTTGGATGAATGAGATGCAAGTTAAGTTGATGACAGTTTGGATGATAATGGTAGGAACGCTCTGGAGAATTTGGGGAGTGAATGGATGTTGCTCGGATGAAATCGAAAGTGTCTGGATTGATTCATGGATAACCACTATGTTTACATTCTTCTCTTATCCGTGTGCAACTCCAGCATCGCACATACGTCACGCCAAATTTGGGCGATTATTCTGCGTGAGCGCTGGTATGGTGATTCATCCAGCGGGGATGATCGAACTTGTAAGGCGTGGCAAAATCGGATTTGACTTGTGGTTTGATGCGAAAATTATTCGAGGATGGTTTGATGAGTATGGAATACGTCGGACTATGATCACGGATAGGTGAACTCGGATTTAAGGCGAGTAGATATCATATGACTAGCAAAAATAGTCGACGGTAATGCATGAGTGATTCGAGTAGTAACGGCACATCAGTGCGCGGGGGTAGATAAATTATGGATTGGTATGTTGATTGGGTAAAGTCCTATAGGAATTATCGGGAATTGATTTGGCTTCGCGATAGGATATAGCATGGTTCGTTGTAACTATCCCTCGTTGATGATCTTCAATTATCGAGCGTAGTTTCGGGGCAGATGACCCTAGAAGACTTGACCGCCAAATCAAGTGAATGTTGAAGTCCCATAGGATGACCCTAAAGAAATTGTATAAGAAATTTTGTCGAGGATAAGGAATGATGTAGTACATGTTGAGGATAAGTCTAAGCGAGTGAGTATCATGATTCGGAAGTAGCGAGTACTAAAATCGATATGGTCAGAAAAGTTATGTCGGATCGAATAGATGTTGAGGAACGTGCTTATCGTAGTGATACGGTAAGGCGATTGTAAGAATTCTGCAATGCGCGAGGGCGACGAGTAATAGAATGACCCTAAGAGTTGTATCATAGATCGATTTGAGAAACGGTTAGGCTATGTGTGTTGAGCGCATGATTTAAGTTATGGAACGAACTAGTCGGGATTGATTCGAGAATTTAGTAAAGGGTTTGTACTCGGTCGAGAATCGGAGATAGGCATATTGTAAGAGACCTTGGGTCGGAAAGATTGTTGTCTTTGAGCATCGTAGACTCAAGTTAACCTCTTGTGTCAGGAGACATTAAGTACGATGTCTGGATAAGTTACCTAGCGGGGGTATCCCCAGACTCGATATGCGGGTAGTTCGAGAACGTGGATCGTGTTATAATAGCTGTGTACGAGACTTAGTATGGATTGTAGGCAAAGGAATTTGTAACATGTGGACTTAGTCCATGTTGTTGAGGCCAAGTGTTACGAATGATTGGATGAAAGACTTGAGTTATGCGAGAGATAGGAAACGGTTGGGCGAGTAAGCATTGTGGAGAATTATTGCGATCGGATGCGCAACGACTTGAAGCAATGCGAGTGTTAGGTGGCCGACGAAAAACTTATGAGATCGAATTAATGGGTTTGAATCAAGTTACGTACAGAAATATTTGGAAGAGGATCGCGTGTTATGGGATGATGCCTACGAGGAGTATTCGAGAATAGGCGCTAAGGTCTGACTAAGCCGAGTATAAAATAATTGGTGCTTGAGGATTTAAGTTGAGCGTGTTAGTTTGTTCCGATATCCTACAACTGAGCTTGGCTGAAATGCATATATTGGTGGGACGCCTAAAATATGTGTATGATCCAAATTAAGTTGTGTGATTCAACGATAGTAGCACGAGATCGTGAAACGATCTATGGAAGGTACTTGGATTAAGTGTTGGTTTCGGTTCGAGGACGAACCTGGTTTTGAGTGGTATATTATGTAATGCCCTGCTCCGTACGGTACATTACGATGAGTCATTGACTCGAAGAGTTGCGTTGACCCGATGAGGTATCGATGCGAATCGATGCAAGTGTTACGTTGGCCAAAGGTAAGCTTTGAGTCGATTGTCTATGAATCGAATCGATGCAAAGATAAGTCCTGTTGAGCAAGTGCTAATTTTAGTTGATCTGGTGTGCAGGCTATGCTTTTACGCTGGACAATAAGAGGTCGACATTTTGCCTTATGCAATGAAGTGTCCGCGAAACCAAATTGTTGCCTTGCAACGGATTGTGGTATGGGCGCGATAGGCCAAATCAACCGAGTAGTGCAAAGGAATGGCTAAGTCCGAGAGTTATCTATGCGACCAAGTTATGGAAGCGAGCCGCTTCAACTCAGCGAAACGGTAAGGCGTATCGACTTAAGGTGGGCGGGTTCTTGACTCTCTCTCCCTATTCCTTCACATCTAATAAGAGATCATTGTATGCGTAATATGTTATCCAGTTATCGAACGTGGTTCGGCGAGTAAGTGTCTAAATATGCATTGAATACTAAGGTAGAACATTGAACAATCGAACAATTGAAGCGACGTGCATCAAGTGTACGAGTCGCGATAGGGCAATGATGGTAGAACATTGAAAGACAATATGAGTTGTGCATTATGTGCACGGCTCTGAGAACATTGAACACTAGGCGTAGAACATTGAATACGGCGCTGAGCGTGCCCTCGGGCACTTATGCTATGAAATGACTAACTACGAAATTATGCTATGAGAATAACTTAGGAATGGTACGCGTTGAATACAAGTACGAGATGTCTAAGCCGTTGGGCGTCGTGCATCAATATGGATGTATTGGGGCATAACGCTGACGGAGCTTCCCATACGGAAGGTGGATTATGTTTATGAGAAGCGAATATGTTTATGGCACGGGAAACCGTTTATGGTGCGAGACTATGTTTATGGAATACGAGATCGGTTGGTATGCTATGGATTGTATGATATGGTACGTATTGCATGGTCAATGGACTCGGATGGCCCGTGCACGGGTGCGGCTTTCCTCGAACGGTTACGACGGGGCGCCGGGACCGTTCGGCCTAGGAGGGAATTATGTGTTGTATTTATGGTGCACATCATTCGGACGGATTGCGACCGTCCAGTGCTGTAATAAGCTATAATATCCGTAAGTTTGGGATCCTTCGGATGGGCTAGTAACCCGTTTTGAAGTGATCGTAGGCTTACACATAAGAGATGCCAAGTCTATTACGGTGCGAAACACCGTGGCCTTCAGATAGATAGGGTCGGTGGGCTGAGATGAGAGCTGGGTGCAGGCGCAGGGCCTGCCACCCATTATACATATGTTTACGTTTTTGATTGGTCG
Organism: Iris pallida; assembly: GCA_029216955.1. NCBI lineage: Eukaryota > Viridiplantae > Streptophyta > Magnoliopsida > Asparagales > Iridaceae > Iris > Iris pallida. The sequence goes on from JANAVB010030419.1 coordinate 913,330, forward strand.
GTTGCACAAATCGTATGATTTCTTGTGTAAGTTCTAACCATGGCAGGCTAGGCAAAGAGGACTGGGATGAGCACAAATCATTATGTTAGGTTTCAGATTATGTCTAACTGTATCTGCTGCAGGAACACGATATGGGCCACAAACATATAAGTTGCTATGTTAAGTATTGCCATGAAACGGATCCTAAGGCTAATTAGCAAGATCAACAAATACTGTTGCATGTTCTACTAAATATACAAAGTGTTTGGTTTGGGTACGAGCGGGCTTGATCAGTGCGAAGCGAGGACGAAAGCACTAATCCCCCACTAGTTTATGTACAGGCTCAGGTTATGATCGGCGCGGGGCGGAGCTTGGCTTGGATGTGCCGAGGCATGGAGTCCTTGGCGTTCAAGAGAAGCACCGCATAGGCGTTCGGACTTGCGACATGGAGATGTTCGGCCGAAGATAACTTGGTGGCTATAAAGAGGCATAATGTATGGATCAATGAAATCCTTTGTGAGCTAGAGAGATCATGAGCATTGTAGCCAATTGGCATATATGTTGGCTATTCAGAGCCTTTGTTAACTTCAGTTCAATATTAATAAAGAGATTCTTATGTTATACTCTGTTTTCCTTCCGCTGCTTATGTTATCAATCTGAGACAAACACTATGTGAATCTGTCATCTTGCCTTGCACGAGCGCAACTCCAGGCTCGTGCGGCATCACGCCCCAGCGAGGACGATGATTCGGGTAAAATCTAGCGAGGACGAGCGAAATCCCGGATCGGGGCGTGACAGTATAGCTTTTTTTATGGCATTATTAATTGCCTTTGGCCATGCAAGCACTTGCTTGCTTATTAATGTTATGGCCGCATAAGCCATTGCCAATATGTCAGCCGCATGGTGTAGTATCCCGCTCATCGCGGTCCACTATGTAATACCTACAGCTTGTTGACTCAGTCATGAACTGAGTATTTGGTGAAACCTTTGCCGGTATCGATTGATCACGGATGAAATACAATAAACCTTTCCAATTGATGGATTGGCTTCTATTGAAATAAATCCAAGAGTTTTGCTGAATGTTTTCTCTTGTTGCTTGGTTTTGATGAATGTGTTTTCGTGTTGGCTTTCGATGATTGGTTTTTATTGTTCGCTTTCATCGCATTTTGCATTCATTCCGAATCTTGAGAGAAAGAGACGAAGTATGCTAATCAACTGTTGGTGCCAATGTAGGGCGCGTGAATTGTTCGTGAACGGCGCGTGAAGTCCCTCCTTCTCTCAACTAAGATTCATCTTAGTGAGTTGCTTCAACCGAACAAACATTGATCTGTACACCTAATAAAAATGATCTCTAGTCCACTCTTTGAAGGTGTCTTTCAATTCCAGCTTGTAATAAAAGATATGATGTATGGGCATTGTGACTATTTTTAAAGAGAGTTTCAAAGAGAATCATGTAGCCAATATAAGGCAAAATCTGTGTTCGCAAAGATTTGTACTTGTATTCCTATCAAGTTAATGAATAAAAGTAAGTATTTCCATTTCAAATCTCTGTGTTCAATATTTGGTTTTCTGCAATGAATGGGTGCGTGCATGTGTTTTGCTTGACTAGTTATTTTTGTGCAGGTACATGGCCTTGTACAAGCGCAACTTAGGCTTGTACGGCATCACGTCTTAGCGAGGACGATCGATCCCGCAGGGATCCAGACAAGACGGACGACCCTAGCGGGATTTGGGCATGACAAAGTGGTATCAGAGCACGGCCTTACATCCTTGGCCTCTTGAAATATCATTTTCGAAAAAGTATATAAAGTATTTTGATGGCTTTCAAAAGAGTCCCGATTTTGAGTTATGAAAACCAATGCCCCATACAATAAGTCCATAATATTTTATAAGACTGACAGAAGTTATACTCTTTTGTAGAGAAATGGCCCCTTCTCGACTCGCTTCCTCGACAGATCCGATAGAACGGATCATGACATTGTTGGAACTACAGAGGCAGGACAGTGAGGAACGCAATCAAATACAACAGGTCCAAATAGAGGCCTAACAGAAACAGTTGGAATCCTTGACCCAAATTGTAAATACGCTTGCGGCAAATCAGGATACCACCGCAGCGACCAAACCAACGGGAACGCCCGAGATTGAGCCCATGGAAGGTGACGATCCCCAGCCAGCGCAAAGGCACACTTCCTTTAGGCCAAAGGACTTCTTAGACGGAAAACCTCCAGAATTTGAAGATAGGACATCACCCGATAAGGTGATGGACTGGATTGATAAAATGGAGAGTTTGTTCGCGTTCGTAGGAGTTTCGAGTAGCAAGAAGGTAGTTTGTGCCGTTCTGCTCCTACGGCTACGGGCAAAGGATTGGTGGAAGGCGAAGAAGCCGGCGCTTCACGCAACGGTTAGGAATGGGAAGATTTCATGGGCCTTGTTCAAGAAGGCGTTTCTGGATCAATATCTGCCTCCAGCCATGAGCAAGAAGATGGAGAATGACTTCATCACACTAAAACATGGAGATATGTCCGTGGAGGACTATGAGTCTGAATTTGCTAAGCTGGCAAATTTTGCTGCTGTGATGCTACCCACCGAGCAGACTCGCATAAATCGATTCGTTGGAGGTCTGAATAACGATATCCAGTTAAGTGTGCTGAATCGAGAATGTGGGTCGTATTCTCAGGCCTTTGAGACGGTGCTACAGGTGGAACAGTTTTGCCTGAAGAAAGCGTCAACTAAGGTACAGTACGGTCGAAATCAGCCCGCCAAAAGATATCATGACGGAGAGAAAAATACCGATGGGGAACCACGAAATAAAATAATCTGTATCCACTGCGGTCGACGAGGACATGCGAATGAAGACTGTCGATATGCAAAAGGTTCGGTATGCAGTCACTGTAGAAAGCATGGACACACCAAGGAAGTTTGTCGTATCGCAAATCACGCTTGTTTTAGTTGTGGCCAACTGGGTCACCCCATTAGAAATTGCCCAAAGAGAAATCAAAATAGAGATGATAATAAATAGGGTGGGAAACTGCCAGGCCCACCACCGCTCTGAGATAATTCGCACAATCAGCAATTGCGGAATGCCAACACCGCGACAGCGCGCGTCTACAATCTCTCCACCTTACTTGATCCAAAAAGTGGAGGTGAGTTTGTATCTTAAGTTTTGAGGATAAAACTTTTTCTTACTGGGTTATTATGTAGTGCCCCGCTCCTCGTGGTCCACTATGTAATAGCTAAGGCTTGTTGACTCAATCATGAACTGAGTATTTGGTGAAACCTTTGCCGGTATCGATTGATCACGGATGAAATACAATGAACCTTTCCAATTGATAGATTGGCTTCTATTGAAATGAATCCAAGTGTTTTGCTGAATGTTTTCGCTCGATGTTTGGTTTTGATGAATGCATTTTTGTGTTGATTTTCGATGATTGGTTTTCATTGTTCACTTTCATCGCATTTTGCATTCATTCCGAATCTTGAGAGAAAGAGACGAAGTATGCTAATCAACTGTTGGTGCCAATGTAGTGCGCGTGAATTGTTTGTGAACGGCGCGTGAAGTCCTTTCTTCTCTCAACTAAGATTCATCTTGGTGAGTTGCTTCAACCGAACAAATATTGATCTGTACGCCTAATAAAAATGATCTCTAGTCCACTATGTTGCCTTGTCCCAATGATCAACGATACCACATCCACAAAAGATAAGAGAATATAATTGAATTGAATCAATTGCAAGAATATGTATTTCTACTCTATCTGCTCGATAAAAGTGATCATCTGTTCGGTTACCAAGTATGGTTGAAAATGTAGACATGTACAGACGAACTTGTATGTGTTGAGATAAACTTGAAGGCACGAAATAAATGTGTCATATATCTGTGCATAAGTCCAAGTGTGTCTCATCTGATAGAACGGCTAGAGCATGCATTTGGTCTCGGACAACTTGTATACAAGGCAATATTTGTCTCTCGAGTGGTATCTGGGGGGTACCTGGAACCGCTCGGCCTAGGAGAGATTATGAGCACCCTGGATAAAAGAAACCCATATTAAAAGGGTAGCCGACATCTGAGTCCTTAGCGACGAGCTGAACCAAAGAGTCACGGCGGCTAATCTTGAGGATAACCCATGGACCAACATGTAGAATAGTCCACCTGCATGACCCGAATGACAACTTCAATATCTGCAAGAATGAAACATGAATTATTCGTTATGCAAATTGTGCTAACATGTTTTGTGCAGGGATGACTGTCGGCATTGGTAAGTTGCTTATGATATATTTCTACTATCTTGTTCTTATGAATTGTTAAAAAGAACCTAGACAAGTAGAAAGATCACTAGTAAATGTTAGCTCAACATGTTGATTTAGTGCAGAGATTTACGAGTTCGGCCAAAAGCCGCTCGCCAGTATATGATTTGTGCTGACCTACGTTGTGAGCATCCTTTTCAGAAAGCAAAAGGAGACAGGGGTATTTCAAGTGAGGCACCGAAGCTCGTCTAGCCCAGTAGAGCTCGTGGATCGTCTCGAACTTTTATTTTCATTCCAGTCAAGTTTTTATTCCTTTGAAGGTGTCTTTCAATTCCAGTTTGTAATAAAGGATATGATGTATGGGCATTGTGACTATTTTCAAAGAGAGTTTCAAAGAGAATCATGTAGCCAATATAAGGTAAAATCTGAGTTCGCAAAGCTTTGTACTTGTATTCCTATCAAGTTCATGAATAAAAGAAAGTATTTCCATTTTAAATCTCTGTGTTCAATATTTGGTTTTCTGCAATGAATGGGTACGTGCGTGTGTTTTGCTTGACTAGTTGTTTTTGTGCAGGTACATGGCCTTGTGCAAGCGCAACTTAGGCTTGCACGGCATTACGCCTTAGCGAGGACGATCTATCCTGCAGGGATCCAGGCAAGACGGACGACCATAGCGGGATCGGGACGTGACACATGGCCTTTATTAATGGCCATTAGCATTAATAATCTGCATGCAACCTATTATTTGCTTTGGCCATTTAAATTAAATAGAATAAGCTTGCATGGATTAAGCTTGGATGCCTTTAGCATTAGCATTAAGTCTTTGCCTATATTTTGCATGCAACTTGCTCCTTTGGCCGCATAATGCTTCCTCCCCCCTCCATTTTGGCCGCATGCATTGTTAGTATGGCCGCATGGCCTATTCTTTTTTTATTATTATTGCATGCCTTTGCATGCAAATTGCATGCATTATTTTTGCTGGCCTTAGCATATATTAGCCGTATATGGGATATATTGTAGCCGTATATGGCTCACAACAGTAGTTGGCCGCATGGCCAAGTACATTATTGGCCGCATATGGCCAATGGCCTTTTATTTAAACATGCTTTTATATATTTGCCTTGGCCATTTAAAACAGTACTTAGCAGCATATGCATTGCTTGCTTGAGCCGCATATGCACTGTTGCATGGCCTTGCATGCAATTGCTTGCATGAATATTTAATTTCTAGCCGTATGGCATACTTGCATTAATTGGAGGTCCCGCTATCTTTTGTCTTATTTATCTTTACAATTATATTATGATTGATAGTGACTTGCTGGCCGCATGAAACTTTTTCTGAGCCGCATGAGTCCCCCACATCCCTTGCTCCTGCTAATATTTAATTACCACATGAATGCTTGTGCCATATTAATTGTTTCCTGACACGATGGTGACCCGTTGTGGTGCACTTGTAACAATGACAAGACTTGATAGTGGCCCGACGTGGCGCACTCCTGACAGTGAACTTGACATGATAACTTGACAGTAAACTTGACATGATAAACTTGACATGATATATCTCAATATACGGTTGCGATGGCTAGCTTGAGATGACAAGATTGAATAACCTGGACACCATGGAAGATTGTGTTTGTACAAATGAACCCGTCTTGACTTGCATCATGTCTAGGATAGGGATCCCTGAGTACCACGGTCAGGGGTACCTACTGTAAATTGACTAAGGCTAATAACTAGAAAAAATCCAATAGTCATGAAGAGATCTCCCAGCTACAGGCAATTCCGTTACCTGGGTGCACTTGTCACGACCCGCACCCGATTTTCGGATACGAGACGTGTCCAAGCCAGCCTACGCCGCAGAGTCGACGGTAGAACGTTGTCAAGCCCGCAAGAAAAAAATGCTCAAAAATAAACATTTGCTGCTCATTCACATTTCTAATTTATTACAACATTTACAACATTTAAAATTAAAGGAAATATAAGACTTTACAATTAATGAAAATGATACAACTGTTTTCTATTTCTAGGTCGTCTTCAGCATACCCAAGTCTCCCAGTGCTAAGAATGATCGCGGCTAAACCTGAAAAATGTTGGTTATCCAATCAGGATTGGAACAAGTACACAAACCGACGACAATGCAAAACACAATAGAATTAACAAGACATGAAAATAGCATATGGAATGTGAAAGCTAGTAAGAAAACTGATGACATAGCACGATAGAGAAATAAACAAGGAAAAACTAATAAAAGACATCTATCTAGGTGGTATGAAATATCCGTTTCGACATGTGGACGGCTAGGGGTAAATCAGGCACACTGCACGTGTCGTGCACAGCGGCTAGCATTCACGAGAGACACTGGGATAGTTCTGGGTAGTCCACATGTTTACTAAGATATTTCCCCTCCCGACTACTCCGTGTGACGAGCGTGTCAACAAGCAGCAAGATATATGTATAGACATGAAATGAAAAGACTACTATGAATCGGAAAGCAATCAGAAAGTGCACTTGCCTGAGGTCCTTTGCTGGTGAAACCGACAATCCCATTAAGTTCAGTGTAGTCGACTTAGCATAGGTCGATATGCAGTGGTTAGAGTCACAAAATAGAAAGGCATAACTAGTCATAGTTAAGGATTAATTTTGAGGAATTTGTTTAGCAAAAGAAATCTTTAATAAGAAAAGTATACACAGAAAAGGTTTATAAACTCTTTTAGAAACTATTCATAATAGTTGGAAAAATAATTTATTAATCCAAGTAATATTATTTTCAAATAAATGCAGGAAAATCTAGAAAATCAATTGAAGCTAATAATCTAATTTTCTTCCTGTAAAAATCTGGCCCAGTCTATATTAAAATAATATATTTAATAAATAAGCCCAATAGCCCATATTGCCAGGCCCAAAATAATTTTTTTTAACCATATTTATAATATTTAATAATAATAAAGCCCAATGCTGATTTTTATTATAGTAATAATAAAATTCACTAACCCAATAATTTAAACAACCTATTAGTCAAAAGTTCCCTAACTAATTTAACTAACTAAAATATAGTGGTCCAAGCCCAGATGGGCCACTAAGCCTATTTAAGATCCCTAAGAAACTAATACTAATATTTCTAACAGTAGTAACATATTAATAATAATAATAGTAATAAAAATAATAATAATAATAATAACAGTAGATACATTAGTTACAACTGTCGCTGTTGTCTTTCAATGCAGTAGTGAGAATAAAACATGGAGAATAAAACATTAATATACAATACCATTCTTTTCCTTCATTAAATACTTCATTAAGAGAGAGAGAAAAAGATTGAGAAAGGAAAGAGGAAAGGGAGGAATAGAGAGAGGGAAAAGAGGATGGGATAGGGCTCACCTTGGCGACGACTTCACGCCGGAGGCGAAGCTCGGCCCTGCTCAGCGCGGTGGAGGGAGGAGGACCGGGGAGCGCTCGGGAAGAGCACCGGCGGTCGGTGGCTTCGCCCGGACGGAGAGGGCTAGGGCATCGTCCGGGGCAAGGGTGGTGATACGGAGGCTCGACTCGCCGGCGGCGGGCGCTCGCAGAGGGCTCGAGATCTAGGAGACCGACTGCTGGCGACGGCCTACCGCGGGGGCACGGGAACCGTAGCGCCGGCCACGGGAGATGTAGCGGCGGTTCTGTTCGGGGAATCTATCGAGGGCTCAGTGCACGCCGAAGGGGCGCGCCGCGCCGGGCGTACAATCACGCGTGCTGGCGGAGGGGAGTGGACGAGGCTCGACTACCGAGACCGGAGGGGACTCGGACGGCGCTTGCCGCGGATCTGGGCGCCCCGCGGCTGGATGTCGCCGACGCACCAAGCTGGCGCAGCAGAGCGCGAAGAAAGGCGATCTCGGTGGCTCCCGTCTCCGGTCGGCGGCAACCGGACGAGGTGGTCTACATCTAGGCGGCGGACACGGCCCACACGGAGGAGAGGTTGCCGGGCGCGGAGAACAGGCGCGGAGCATGGCTGGGCCGGCTGGACGAGGGGTCGGCGAACGTGGACGGCATGGCGCGGAGGAGATCAGCGAACGAGCTACGGCGACGCTCGACATAGCAGTGTCGACGCTGGAGCGCTTGCCGAGCACAGCAGCGGGGGCTCGGCGAGCGGAGGGAACTCGCCGTCGAGGAAGTTGTCGGCGAACGCGTGGTTTGCGTTGGCGTCAGGTTTCCTTACTTCTGATGTCTGTGGTGGTAGTCGGAGTGGGTGATGATTGCTGTGGTGATGGCCGAAGGAAAGGCCGGGATGTATTCTGGTGATGATGTACTCATAATGAGATGCGATGTAAAGGACACGGACACACGGGTCCGGACACGGTTGTGATGGTGGTCATTGTGCTGGAACCAGACACGAACGAACACGGGCATGGTGGCGGTGAGGAAGATCTGGTTGTGGTTGTTGGTTTAGTGGTGACGACGAAGTCGACGACGGGATGGCTGCTTGACAGGAGATCGGTGGGGTTTGTCGGGATCGGGTGGAGACGTGGTTGCACTGGTGATGTATATATGGCGTTGGCAAGGGGTGACGTGAGGGTGAAAGGTGCAGAAGGGGTTATATATTAGAGGCGAGAGAGGTAGAGAGATATATAAGATATATATAGAGAAAAGATTTGGCTCCGAATGAATCATATCTGGATTAGAACAAAACTAGTTTAATCTAATCCAAACCAAATAATTGATAACACCAATATTTTAGATTAACATTTAGCATTATCGAATAGATTGAATAATATGAATTGAGATCTAGCTCGAATGAAAGGTTCAGAATAATATTTTAAAATTGATACTTGGTATTTTAAATAATCCTTAAAATAAATTTTCATAAAATCAATTCTTAACATATTCTTGAGAATAATTCAATTATTCGTATATAAAATAAAACTAGCTAAATTAAATCTAACTATAGTATTCGGTACAATAATAGTTCAAAATAATATTAATGCTATCAAAATAGCATTTTATAGTTATCAATCAAAACTAGATTATCAAATTTTAATCGACGTAATAGCTGCAAATATACTCAATAATATAAAATATTATTTAAAACAAGCTTTATAAATTTAAATCTTAAACATAATTACGGGTAATAAATCAAATAATTCTTAAAAATATGTTTTCATAAATCTAAAAATCTATTTTAAAAATAATTGGACAAACTTTTAGAATCAACCCAATTAAACACTGAATCAAATAAATCCTAGATTTACTCAAAATCAATCTATCATGATTTAAAAACAAGACCATATATTATTAGTAACATTTAAAATACATTTAACCAAATCTAACTTAATACTTTGTAAATAATAATAATGGTTCCTTGAGTCAATATTCAAATATAAAAAATAATTAATAAGTTTAATAATATCGTTTATAAGAGAAAATCATATGAAAATAGTTTTCCTTCATTAAGTCAAAATATATTTTGTATGCTAACAACAGATTTTCTACCATAAATATTTAAACAGCTAAATTTTTTAAAAAATTCGGAAAGAGGAGTTACAGCACTTGTGGATTTGTAGCCTACCGACGAGTATGGCACATTTTCAGCAAACTGTCATGTGTTGCACCCTTATTGTACTAATATTCGACCTGGGTAACCTGGATGGTCTGCAGGGCTTGTGGCTGTGGAATAATCTCATTACATCTTGCTAGTAACTAAGGCTTGTGATAACCCTAATAAGCTAAAGTATCAAACCGTACTCCTTGCTTGGCCGTGAAATGTTGGATGGAGTTCAATCAGTCTAGTCTTGTCTTGATCCTGTGCAAGATTGATATATGTCCTGATTTTTTATTTTATCTTGCCGATAAATGGTGGGAGAGACCAATTTCTGTTCAGACGAAGGGTTACAACCCCGATCCTTGTTTGGTTTACGGGTTGTGACCTGGTTATCTGAATAGTCCCATGGTTATCTCATCGTATATCACCTGTCGTGCTTTTCCTCAATTACTGTCGTTTATTATGTAATTATATTCTCGTGCTAATGTGCTGGTTTTTAAGTGAAGCCTCCTTGTGGCACTTGCTCTTTCTGGGATCTGACCCAGCTGGTTTTGTATGGCCAGATACCAAAGCAGCTCCAGAGGATCCACCGACTTTTCAGCCAGATGGTGACCACTAGAAGGAATCCTGGCAACGAGTGGGTTTATTTTGGCTCTTCCACTCTATTATAAAATTATTCTTTTGAGGCGTTTAGCCGCCGAGCAAGTGTTAGCTCATGTACTTTTTACTTACGGTCTGTCTACGAGCTGTAACAAGATTGGCAAATCCTAGAGTTAATCATGTATGACCAAAACTCTTGCTAGTCCTGACATTTTATAACGACTAGCTTCATGGTCAGCTGAATATGTAATGTTTGGGATGCCTTACTATTATATATTTGGTGATCTTACATCTTGTAACTTTACTTACTTGCTTGTGATTGAGACACTAGGCTTGTTCATGACCCTAAGGGACTGATGGCGTGTAGTTAAACCCTCATATATCTAGACAGCCGTGACCGTATAGTGAGGTAGATTCCATTTCATTATACGCAGCTGGCTATGTATGCCCCCGCTCTCCAGTATTCTGGTTCTGGGCGTGACATGGTTTAAGTGGTGGCCCATGCAGGTCTTGTAAATCAAGATATGTGAGGGTTTACCGAATAGATGTCTCAATCAGTACTCTCCTTTGATCTCTGTTCGTATCCTCTGAATCCCTAAAATTCTTGTCCTGATCACATGTTTGTATCCTTGATCAGTCATGGTCCTTCCTTATTGTTCCCTATGTCGTCTTCTTCAGCGGCATTGCACTTGGACCTACCGATCAGCAAGGCGGAGCACCTCCCGTGGATCAGCAACAACCTGGGGATCAAGTCCAGCATTCAGGAGTAGCCTCCAGAGTCATACCTACTGGGGGTCAAGAGCCACCAGTTCAGCCAGTCCAGCCTGCAGAGCCTGATGATGGCACTTGGTAGGTCTCATCAGATCATTGTTAGCTTCTCAAGATCGCCGAGGTGATGCATTGCACCAGGCAGTACAAGATGCTCTGAACAGAGGAGGTCATCCAGGGAACAATGCGGCCAACAGCTTCAGGCGCCTGAACCCTCCGTTCTTCGATGGCAGTAAAGATGCTATCGCTGCTGACGCATGGCTTCAGGACACAGAAGTGATTCTAGAAGCAGCCAGAACCCCAAAAGATGAGAAGGTGGTCGTAGTGCGCCTGCAGTTATTAGATCTTGCTCGCAGCTGGTGGACGGCACAGGCCGTTAGATTAGTGACACCTATTGCCTGGGTAATATTCAGAGAGAGGTTTCGGACCAAGTACTTCGATGCTGTAGCTCGGTACGATCTACAGACCAGGTTTACCAATTTGAAGCAGATGGATAGGACGGTCGACAGATATGCGGCCAAGTTTTCGAGGCTTAGTCGGTTTACTCCCACCTTGGTGGCGACCGAGTTCGATAGAGCCCAGCGGTTCCAGCAGTGACTCCACTTAGAGATTTTACTGGCAGTGGATCAGTTTGAACATCAGACTTTCGATGCGGTATTGAGGGCAGCTAGGAGGCACGAGTATACCTTCCACAGGATCGTAGACAGGACCGGAGGTCGGAAGCGATCTTACGGCCAGATGACCCAGTCGTCAGCACCAGCCCCGACAGTCAGGGCTTTGACAATTTAAACTCCGAGGCAGGCGGCCTCAGTGACGTCGGTCACGTCCCTTCAGCAGCAGAAGCAGAAACAGTCTTCCGCAATGGGCTGCACTCATTGTGGGAAGCCAGGATATGTTGTAGCAGAGTGTCGCAGAGCACAGGGATTATGCTTGGATTGTGGAGCACCGAACCACAAGGTAGGGTCCTGTCCGAATAGGTCCAGTTCATCATCGACCCAGACTAGTCCCTCGGTAAGGGGACCAGCACCAGTGCAGCAGCAGCAGCAGTACCAGCCTCCGAGGCCATTACTGCCTCAGGCACAAGTCTTCCAGCAACAGGGACCCCAGTAGTATGCCCTGGTCCAAGCTCAGAAATTCCTTGCTTGCATGATTGATTGTTTGATTGATTGGTTAGTATAGCTTGTCTTTGCCACTCTAGCCTCTTGATTAAATTTCGAGAACGGAATTCTTTTAAGGTGGGTAGAGTTATAATGCTCGTGGTTCCGTATTGCGTATTTTGTGTAAGTATACGGAAACCCGACCTGTAGCTAGACTTGTCGTGCTTGTCTTGAATCCTGGTTTAACTTATTTTGGGCTCATCCTGGTGAGGCCTGGCTTGGCTTGGTTTTGTTGGTTGGGATCGGTTGGGTTTGGGTTAGCATGAACCCCTACCTACCACCACCACCATCATTTATTAACCCACTCCTCTCTCTCCTCATTAATTATTTTCTATTATTTCTTCTTCTTCACCATTACTTCTCCACCAACCTGAGAGAGGAAGGTGTAGGCAAGTGCATCTTGCTTCATGGAGAAATTCTACTTTTATTGTTCCACTGTCTTCCTCATGTGTTTCTAAGCCACTTTAGTACTTAGCATTTTTTATTTCCGTGGTTAATTTCTTGTAAATCTAGTTTTACGGTATTTTCGGTTTTTAGAAGTTTTGATCTAACAAACATACATATTTTTGCTATTTGCTGGTTTCATGTTGTAGAGAATTTTATTTTACTCAAATTTGACCTACGAAAGTCTGGACTTGGGTTCCTATTGTTGTTTGGTGGAGCATAGAGGCCATGGTATTTTTCATGGACATGTTCTCTGTGGAAGCCATTAGTTGCACTTTTGGCTGCATGCAACATTGAGTTGTCTGAGCCGCATGAGTATTTTTGTAGCTCTGAGACGCATGAGCATTTATTTAATTGTATGACCCTTTTATTTTAGTTGCTTGCAAGCTTGCATGCAACTTGCGTGAGCCGCATGGCCGTTAGATACTTGCTGGCCACGTGCAAGTGTTTATTTGTTGGCCACATGGCTTAATTGCAGGGTCAGCCGCATATGCCCCCTCCAATTATTTGTGTGAGCCGCATGGCCCTTTATTTAATTTACTTGCGCTTGCCTTGGCCGCATAAGAATTAATTGCATGGCTTTTATTATTATTATCTATTTAATTGCATTGCTGGCCGCATATTGTAAGCCCACTTCCCAATTTTTTTAATTTTTAATTTTATTTGTTTATGATTAATTTTATGGCCATTGTGAGTCATGCTAAAGCTTGTAGGTGTGATGTGACCATATTAAGGTCATATGACCTCTAGATAGATTATATATTTAATATTTAGCTATTTTATATTTTTCTACAATTTTTGGATATTTTTAGGTATTTAATATTTAAGGTTTTATTATTTGAAGGACTTTCATGATTTACTGTAAGTTCATACGGGGGTATTTCTGGACCCATTATTTTTATTTGTGCTTTAAATGACTAAAAATATTTTCTAGAATATTTTAGAATTTTTCTGAATTTTTTAGAATTTTTGGGAATTTTTATATAATTAAAACATATAGAATTTATATTTTATATGTTTTTAGAATTTATTGCGAGGTCACACAATAATATTTTATGTTAAAATATTTTATTTATATTCTAGACAGTTAGAAATATTTTCTAGAATTTTGTAGAATTTTTTTAGATTTTTCTGCAATTTATTTTGATTTATTTGGACTTAAAATAATTTTTAAATAATTTTCTTAATTAAATAATTAATTACCCAAAAATCCAACCGGAGGGGGCCCACCTGTCATCGCCTGCTACAGTACCCGCCTCTCTCTCTCCTACATATATATGCATTGTATATTCACAAACCCTAATTAATTATAGTCTTCTCCTTTTGGAGTTTGATCCCGGTGATTCTCCAACTTCCCGCGGCGATTTCTGTCAACTCGGACCTCATTTTTGCATGCCATTTTTTTTGTTGGAAGCGTATTGAGGTATAGTTTCTGAATATGTAATTTATTTTCATAATTTCTGAACCTAAATTTCTGGAAAATTTGTAGAGTGTCGGTTGTCCGAAACTTGACATGTTTCCGTGTTTTCGAGATTTCGGGAGAACCAGAAATCGAAATCATGAACCATTTGTAGTTTCGGAAAGCTAACACATATCTCTACGACATATATTTTTCCCAGAAATTATTTCGTTCATCTATTATTTTATTTATTCTGTTGAACTCAGAACTGATCGGTTGATCCCCGTTTTGGTCACGATTAGCCATAACGGCGATATCTTTGACCAAAGCATGATTTTGTGGCACGGTTGATTCCAGCGCACTCGTGGTGCTAAAATCTACCAAGGTACACTTTCAAAATCTAGAGTTTACAGCATTTGACTAAAAAGTCAACGGCAAGTCTCGATTTGCGTGCCATGGTTTCCAAAATTGAGAGACACGACTTTTGATGGCCAAACTTGCATGTTTAGATTATATTTAGATTATTATTAGGTTAAATTAGATTTTTAATTGAATTATTCTAGAATTAATTATTATTAGATTAGTAATCCAACTAGCCATTATTTAGAACTAGAACATTAGAATTGATTTGTGGTTTTCGTGCACGGTTCGTGGTGCAATATGTGTTATAGGTTGACGGATTCTAGATCGGCTTTTCCTTCATCCTCTACTTGTGGCTACAGTTTGTGCAAGGATTCAGGCAAGTACAGTATTGCATTTATGTTTTAGTTCATTATAATGTTTACACTATAGTTTTCTTGTTTGATATCCCGTTGAGTCATTGCTTGAAATTCCATTGAGACACGATTGTGACACTGTAGTTATCATATCCTTCTTAGTGTATCATTGACCGTTATTGATTGTTAGAGAGTTGGGAGGGGAAATACTCGGTAAATACGTGAACAAACCCAATTACCGTTACCGAATGATAGCTAAGTCATACACACCCACGTATGAGTTAGCCGTATCAATTACTGAATGATAGCCACCGTATGATGTGCCGTATTAGCCCAGTCATTCACGTATTAAAAGGTATTTCATACACATAGTGGTTTCTATTTTTCCTTTATCTAGTCCATTATCTTGTCAGTTCATATCCTGCTAGTTTACATCTTGCCAGTTTATATCTTGTTAGATCCCATCTTGCTAGTTACAGCTTGCTAGTTCATATCTTGATCGTTCATACCTGGCAAGTATTCTTTATATACTCTTTGTCATCATTGTTTCTCGTTGTTCTAACTTATTTTGGACTAACAACATTAATTGCAATATGGTTGTACTATGCACCTTTCCTGACTGGATCGTTGTTATAGGTGAGGTTGACGTGCCTACTCTTGCGCTATGGACCATATGAGGGGGAGATAGAGACTCGATGGCTAAACCATAGAAGACTAATTAATTGTGTGGTAGTTTTCTATAAATATAAAAGCTTACATTCTTCTTCAAATATAAAACTGTCACGACCCGCACCCGGATATACGGGTACGAATACGTGGGCCACGTCCAGCCTACGCCGCAGTATCGGCGGTAGAGCGCTGTCAAGTATACTATACTAACTACAACATCTAAGGATCTATAACTAGAATGTACTCATGTCACATCACGAAAACTAAGGAAGATAAGACAAGAATTATTAACAATATCACTAGAACAACTAGAATCTACAATGATCATAAGACAGGAAAATAAAGAAGGAATAATAAGACTAACTAAGGATAACTACCAGGCAACTCACATAGAAGAATAGTGAGATCCACCTCAGCTAGCAACATCATGAAGTCCAATACTGAGGGCACAACTACTCCTAAAATTTTGTCAACATATCAGTCAGGATGGAACGAGCACAAATCTCAAATAACAGTTCTAATTATAGATATTGAAAATGTAGCAGTAAATAGAAAGAATATACAAGAAATCATGAAATGTACATGTGAGTATCATGGCAAGGTAAGCTGTAAATCTAGAGCTAGAACAAAGCAAGTAAAAGTGATCATGGCATGTATAAGAATCAAGAATCATCTGTCTAAGTGTGTGAGTACTAGTTTCAACATGTGGCTGGCTTGGGTCTGTACAAGGTCTAATGATCCGGCCAATCATACGTGGAGTATAGGATATCAAACAAGGTCTACAAGAATAAACAAGGCGGATAATGACCATACATCTACACTAATACTCTCCGTCCCCGACTAGTATAGTGAATCCGACCATGACACATCATGGCACACGATTCTCCGAGAGGGTAGCTAGCCTTCGCAGGAATCGTGTCTATACAATGCACAAGGAACAAGAAAGACTTGCACAAGATATACCAAGGAAAGCGAGGAATAATATCTCATGACGGGATCCAGAGAAATACCAATCCGTGTGAACAATGTGTCAAGAGAACAAGGATATCAACACTAAATACAAGAAACATAGACGATATCATAAAACAGAAATATTATCAGAGAATGTACTCGCCTGAGATCTGGTGGAATATGTCAACTGGTCCAAGAACAGTACCTCGAGGACCTATAGGTGGAATACTGTATCGATATAAGGGTTTGGAAGTAAATCAAGTCATACTAAGTCAAACTAGGTCAAGACAAGTCAAGGCAAGTCAAACTAGGTCAATCTAAGTCAAGGGTTGACTTACAGTTGACTTCTGGTCAACTGGTCAACTCTGGTCAACCCTAGGTCAACTTGGGTCAAACTTGACTAATGTTGACTAACAGTTGACTTTGGGTCCACTGGTCAACTTTGGTTCAGTTCTAGTCAATTGTAGGCTACGGTTGACTTCCGGTTGACTTTGGTCAAAATAGTCAACTGTGGTCAACCATGGTCAAAACTAGTCTAACCTAGGTCAAATGTTGACTCTACTTAGACGTTCAGTCAAAGTATTCAACCAAAGCCAACAGGGTAAAAGCTAGTCTCTATAAACATCTACAAGGTCAACATATCAATTTCAGTGATTGTGAAATCACTGGAATCGATGGATCTCAAATACCACAAAAGGAGAAAGATTATAATAATAGGGTGAAAACCTACAGATGTTGTCGGATGGTGAAACAAGCATTAACAACGTGTCCAGAATGGTCAAATCAGCTAGAATAGCCTACCCAAAAGTCTAATTTGGACACAGGGGCAAAACGGTAATTTCGTGCCAAAATGATGTCCGCCGTTGGACACACTTTGCACCGAAAAATGTGCCAAAATAAAAGTACACAAAATTTAATAAATTATATGTCCACAAATCCAGAGTGACGATACGAACCCAACGGTATATCCAGAATTGGATTCCGTTGACCCGATCTCAAATTGGTCCGTTGACCAGGACATTGAAATCCGATTTGCACGAAAAAGCGTGTCGGAGCCAATGTGTCACGACCCGCACCCACTGTGAGGGTACGAGAATGTAACAACGCCCAGCCTACGCTGCAGTGTCGGCGGTAGAACGCTGTTCTAGGTCATGAACTATAACTAACATAATATGAATACTCTCCATAAGGAGGCCAACACAGAGGTACAACTCAATCACAATCTAAGGTAGAATGTAGCACGATGAAATAGATAAGAAATCCTCAACTGAGGTACAACAGAAATGAAATACAAGTCTCAACATCTCTACAATATACAACTCTGAAAATCAGGACAGCAGCTAAACATAAAAATAAGAACAATCTAAGCCTAGTCTAGGTCATGAACTATAACTAATAAGTCTCACTAGGCCTAACCAAGCCTAGTCTAGCAATCACACACCAATCACAAGTCATACTAGACTACCAACACACAATCATTGGCGTATTCATAACATACATATAGGCCTTATGTCCTATAGTCCACATCACATATATTTTATATTATATATATCTATCTATATACACATACATGTATATATAACTGTAGGAAAATCTCTATTTACCACATTAACACATTTAGCCATGTATAGTATAGTATATATATATATATATATATATATATATATATATATATATATATATATATATATATATATATATATATAGAGAGAGAGAGAGAGAGAGAGAGAGAGAGCAAGGCATGTAATGTGTTCATGTGTGTATGGCAAAGTGTCAATAGAGTGTCAATGTGATGTAAACATGTGTGTGTGGCATGTGCAAGAGTGTTAGAGAGATACATGATTGTGTGGTACCAATGGGAATAGGAAAAATCAGTGAACTATAGGCTATACAACGAGGGGTAAGATGTAGACTAAAGTGTGGGTGTGCAATGTAATAGGAACTTAAGTGACAGTGTCTAGTGTCAATGTTGCTTGGTGTGTGTGTGTGTGTGTGATAATGAGGAACATGTGTGTGTTAATAAAGAACATTTGTATGTGGCTGTACAGTGAAGTAAATTTCAGAAAACAGTGTGGGATAGAGGGTGTGATATGTGACAGTGCTCAAAGGATGGTGTCCTGGGTGTGTGTGTTGATGAGGTGATTAATACATGAGGATGTGTGAAGGTTAAACCTGTGTACATGAGTGTCAATGCAAAATAGTGACATGTTCAGCCTGGAAACAGTGAAATGAAATAACATCTTTTGAATGGGTTAACAGTGAAAGGAAACATAACTCAGATTTATGGGAATTCATGCTCAGTTTATAGGGAGTAATCTCAGGTATATTGAAACCATTCTCAATTAAATATCTAATGACAGTCCCAGTTTTTCCCTTAGCAGTTAGCATCCAAAACCCGATTTCAATGACCCAATGCATCACACAATTCAATGTTAACATGGACTACAACTCTAACACATGTAGATGAACCAATTAGCTACCTAATCATAATTTAAAATCAGTAGAAATGACCCTTAAACCCAGAATTAATAACCTAGCCATGTGTTCTCAGTTCAGTCCTACATTATCATTCAGTAAAAAGAGATCAGTGAAGTTTAGTGTTCATTCAATGCATTAATATCAGAAATTTAAAGCAACAATTACCAATATGAGAGTTCACATTAAAACTCCTTCTAGTTCAGTTTACATACTTGTGTGCCTACATGGTAAGTCTTCAGATATTCAAATGAACCCATGTTCAGTTTATTAACAGGGGTTGTATGTGTCTGTGTACATTGTTAATAGAAAACAGGGTTCATTGAGTTAGCTAATCATTATGAAATTTGGAGATAACTGACAGTTAACAAGAATAGTGAGCATACATTGTTAGGAATGAATGAAACATTCCACTAGGTAAAAATGGGAAGAACATCTCAGGAAATAGAATTTGAATCAATTCAATTCAGTTAAAATAGGAAAGGAACAACTCTCATTCATGTAAATTCTAGCCCAGCTCAAAGTCTAATTCGAATATATATTGAATCAAATAATTGGAATTCACTAAAAACATGATAATCATATGAAGACTGAAACTAAATCCAAGTATCAGCTATTTCAGTCCAAACATTACAAACCAGAATTTGAACCCAAATTCTCAAACTCCAAACTTAGATCATCATTCAAAAATCTGTAAACATGTATGTGAGTTAATATGGTATTCAAAAATTGGCAGTTTCGTTTAGGAAATCAAATCAACTTCAGGAATTGTGTGCAGTATATCCTGGGTGTAGGATTCCTGTGTATGTGTATGTCATAAATTCCAATGTGGTTCTCAGGTTTCTGGTGAACACAAGTCGATACATATGCATACAAATCGGGACTTAGTGTAATCAATCCCAAGTTTCAGTCAATAGGTTAGGCTCAATTATTCCCAGAATTAGGAAATAGGGACTGTATCAGTAATTCCCAAAACAATTCACTAATATGAAGAAAACTGAGAACCAGTTAAACTAAAACTGAGAATAGGAAATTTCAGTCTAGTATCTATCCAAATTCGAAATCAAAACCCCAAATTGAACCCACATCTCATTCCAGATATAACACATGCATTCTGTTACTAATCATAGTTAAAAATCATCATGTAATCATCTAACTATTCATTTTAAAAAAACAATGTGAAACTCAGGATACACTGAACAGTATAGGTGTCAGAATTATAGGCAGGTTCAACCCCATTTCGAATCAACACCAACCAAATCATGCAATCCAGTATAAACCCATTCATGCAACTATTATCCAGACATCATGTCGTATACACATCATTAATTAAACAGTTTGAAAGGGAATAAACATCAGGAATTTAGGAACTATACTATGTATCAGTCACAAATAGAAACTTCAAATTTGAATAGTCAAAACACGTTAATGTGGTAATTTATAGGTTGGTAATTATGTTAGGGTGTTTATACATGCCATATAGTATAAATGTGTCCTACCACGAGGACACAGATGTGTCCAAACCAAGGAAAACTCAAATCGAGCACAACACAGGCACAACCAACAGCACAGTGTCGTGCACGTGTTCCAGAGAGTCTAGGAGACGACACGAATTAAGACACGTGCTCGTGCACACGTGTACGCCCACACTAGGGCTACACACTCGTGTCAACAGGATGTGTCCACGTGAGGCGTGTTGCGTGTACGAGACACGTATCAGACGCGTGTTCTGTGCGCATACAGTCTCAATGTACGACCCGTGCGTCCTCGTTTTCGTGTCTGACACGAAAGGATGTGTCGTGAGACTTGGGGGGGGGAGTGTGCGCAGACACTGCCCCCGTGTCCATGCCAATTTTGGCGTGTCCACGTTCTGTGTGTAGGGCACACGAGACACGTGGTAGCATGGGAGCCAACCGCGCTCGCGCGCGTGTGTGCACCCGTGTGTACTCGTGTCCCTCGTGTCCCGACACGACACGAAAACCACATCAAACATAAGAAAATCATAAGCAACCATAAAACCTATTTTTCCAATCAAATACATTTCAGAAAATCAATGGAAATGCCCTTTGGGGCATTTCCTCAAACACCTACAACATGGCATGATACGTGTTCGATACGGACACGTATTGGACACGAAACCTAATAATGCCTTTACCAACAGAGATAGGACACCTAGGGCTTCCTATCCATGAAAGAAATCAAAAATCTATAGAAGGAATAGGAAGTTACCTATATGTGCAATTTGTATAAAAAAGCTTCAAATGGGGGGTGTTCTTCTTGAGGGCCAAGAACCCTAAATGAAGAGATTATTTATAGGGAAAAATAGCCCTAGGTGGCTGCCATGGGCTGATTAGGGTTAGGGTTGGTTCATGGTGTGGGCCTATGGGCTATTAAGCCTTAAGTCACGAGTTATGACTTGTGAAATCACAAGCCATTCCTTAAACAATTTAAATCCTATTTCCTCCAAATTAATTCTATGGTTTAATTATCACTAACTTAAGTCAACCTAGGGTCCCATATCCTAATCACATAGTCAAGACCTAGGTTAGCCACTAGGTTAGTCTCAAAAGTCAACATAAGTCAAAGTCAACTAAAACACCAAAATCAATTATACTAAAAATCTCTAAAAATCATATAAATTCTAATGGTTCTAAATAATACATAATAATTCCAAGTAATTCCCAAAATTACAAAAATGACTAAAATACCCCTCAATCTAGAAATGATAAACAAAACACAAGCAAGACACCAATTCATAAGTCATGTTTTAATATAGTTTTTAAAATGATTAAAATTAATAAAAAATTATATAAAATTTTAAATACCATAATTAAATAAATTAAAATACAAAATTTTAAAATTATTCTCATCTGGAAAAACTGGGTGTTACAATCCTACCCACCTTATAAAAATTTCGTCCTCGAAATTAAGATGGTAGTAGTCCTTCTAGGTTAAACACCCCACAATCAAAATCTCAAACATACCGTCAGATAATCATATGCGTCAGTCCAAAATCATGATACTCAGAATCTTCGTCGTGCTAGTGAGCAGGGCTACGATAATCACAAAGTCCTTGACTAAGGTATATACCTCTAGGTTCATGGTATTTAAAATTTTCGTATTACCGCATGCGACGGCAAAAACTTTAAATTCCCATACCTGAAAAATACATCCAAAATCTGACTATATGTTCTTACTATGCCAACTAACACGACCATCGAAGATTCTAGATCCCATAACTGAGGTGACCTAGCCCACATGATTTTCTCAGAAGAAAAACAAACATAACAAAAGAGCAACATGACAAAATTAATCAATCAACAAGGAACAGATGGAATCGGATTTCAAGGTAGTTATAAAAGACAATTCCGGGAATGGAATTGAGAAGGGCGAAACTTGCAGCAAGATCTCCAATGGTCTGTGCATCCTCGACTGTCCTGACGATAGCTCGCCCTGCTAGTTTCCCTTGGTCTGCTGCTGATGCTGCATGAATCACCGCTGCTGAGAGAAATCAGAAATGATGGGAGAAAATCTCTGTACAGATAGAGGTGCACCTCCAATGTAACAGAAATGCCAACCTGAGTCGGCACAACAGAAGCTGCGGTCTCGAGGCCATGATGAACAGGATGAGAGGTGGCCAGCCTCTCGATAGTATCCCCCGAACCGAAATGATGAGATCGTGTCTTCGTAACCATCATGAAGACAGATCAAAACAAGAAGCAATTTCTGAGAATGAAGCAAAAATCAAATGAGGACAGTTTATATTCAAGGGAAGTCAATAAGCAGCAAATTTAGATAAGAGGAATCTGATAAAGAGTTTTTTCTAATGTGAGTGAGTACCTCCAAAATAATCCTAATCCTGCTGCAGGCTGTAGTGGTACTCTACGAATACCACTACACAAACTCGACTTGCATGGGCCACCACTAAAAACGTATCACGACCCACACCCACTGTAAGGGTACGAGAACGTAACAGCGCCCAGCCTACGCCGCAGTGTCGGCGATAGAACGCTGTTCTAGGTCATGAACTATAACTAACATAATAGGAATACTCTCCATAAGGAGGCCAACACAGAGGTACAACTCAATCACAATCTAAGGTAGAATGTAGCACGATGAAATAGATAAAAAATCCTCAACTGAGGTACAACAGAAATAAAATACAAGTCTCAACATCTCTAAAATATACAACTCTAAAAATTAGGACAGCAGCTAAATATAAAAAGAAGAACAATCTAAGCTATCTACACTATGCAAGGTATCATCCTGAGCAGCTGCCTCAACCTCCCCAGGGGACCAGGTCGCGAGTGTCAACTAGACAAGCTCCAAGTAAGGGTGCAGGGTTCCTCATCATCCTCTGTAAAATTTTCAACAGGTCCAGTCAGGTTAGAAAATATAATCACGCAGTAAAGTAAGATGTAGATACTGAAGAAAATGCAGTATGTAAACAGAGAAAGAACTGTAATAGAAATATCTACTATAAGTAGAGAGCTACCAGTGACTCGTGATTTAGAGTACAAAGTGCAGTATTTCCCATGTCAACAGACTTGTGGCATCGACTCTATAAGTTTATACTGCAGAAGAGAAGAATCATGAATAACTGTTGTGGTTGACCGCTACATGGTACTCTGCACAACACACACTGCTCCCAATTGGAACCCAACTGGTGCACACATACAGGGACTCGTAGTTTGTCTACTATACGACACTCACCCACATACCTATCCTCGGTCGACCTGTGTTCGTGTTATTCTCCCAGTTTGCATTGCTCAGAAGGCTTTTGTGCAATCTGAAGTGAGTAGGGATGCTCTCACTCCCCTGGCAGCCGATTTACACACATTGGTATAAGACCTATTCTCTGTTCATCAATGGTTCCCCTTGCATATGGTTGCTTGGTTCTGATTCAAGGGTGGACTCAATTCCTTACTGATCTGACAATACCTGGAACCTAGTAATAATACTTATCCCAGGGAAACAATGAACAATCCCCTACGTGGCAGGACACGGTGGATGCTACTTAAGTTAATGCATCTATGAAGGCAAACTATTACTTCCTTAGGCTCAACTGCTCCTTGGTCAGGTGCCATGTTGATTAACCAGTAGATAGTATTTACATCTACTCCTAAGATTGATAACAGTAGGATACAGTTATATATATTCATTCATTCGAACCCAAACTCTAATCATCCATGGTTACCCAGTTTCTCTTAGGAGAATTATCAAACAGGTGATGATATATTTAAAACAGGAAAGAGGTTTTAGATCCTTACCTCAACGATGGAACCTGAGGTTGATGGTATCGCGCGAGCAGCCTTGCAAAGGAAGGTTCACAGAGCTTGCAACGGGGATGGAGAGTCTTCTAGGGTTTAAAGGGACTTGGGCGGCTGCTATCATCATCTATATATGCTGTGGTTTGAGCTCTAAGAGGAGATAAGAAGGAATTCAATTTCCTCTCATCTAAAAGTCCAGAGTTATCATCCTACTCTGTTTTCGAATTCAAACTGAGTATGGGAAAGAAATCGGTTGGAGAAGGGATTTGAATCTATAAAGTTTTGCAGTACAACCCCTGAGTGTTTGGGGTTTAAAGTTTGGTTCTGGCATTGGCCATTAGAACCTGAACTTTGGGAATTTTCATTCCAGCCCCTCATGTTTGGCTATTTGTGAACCCCACCTATTTGGTTTAGGAAAGACTAGGAAAAACTCCCTTTTCTACTCTATTGTTTTCAAAATGCTTCATGAGTTCACAATACACTATACATTAGTCATTAATATTTCTATGTAGATAATTATTAGCAAAAATAATAATGATAAAATGGGGAAAATTTGGTTCAAGGGCTTACAAACCTACCCACCTTAAAATAATTTCGTCCTCGAAATTAAAGATAGATACAAGGGTAAGAATTTGAACCTCAAGTCTCGAGGAGATAAGGATAGCGCTCTCGCATCTCGTCTTCTCTCTCCCTAGTGGATTCGCTCAGAGAATGGTGCCTCCACTAGTCGAGACTTTATATGTGTTATTTAAGGGCTTAGATATAATGCTACGTCTAAAAGTAAAAGTGGCAGATATGAAGCTGTGACTGGCTCCAGAATCAAAATGGCTGAAAAGACTCAAGGAGAACAGAACCTGCATTCACATTAGGAGGTACTAGTGTCTTTTCGACCGCCATGGCATAAGCTCTGCCCTGCTGCTGCCGTGTGGGCAGGGGTCCCCTCTGCTGCTGGGATATCGTGGGCCTCGTCGGTGCTCCCGTGGCAGGAGTTACTCTTTGTGCTGTATGAATCTGCGCCGCGGGATAATCCTTCACCTGGTGTGAACTCGAACCACAGAATAGGCATACTCCAAGTCGTTTCCTGCATACGTCCCATATATGTCCCGGCCTTCTGCAGTAGCCGCAAGGTCCGAGGGGCTATCTCTGCTGGGTGGTGGTGACTCTAGCTGGAGGCTGGTTCTGCTGCTGTTGGTAACGAGGTTGTGGCTGATGCTGCTGCTCTGCGGTCTTCCCCAGAGCATTGGATCGTTTTGTCGATCCGGACTGGCTGTTGCCTCCTCCGTAAGTGTCTCGGTCCCTCTTCTATTTGCGCTTCATCTCCTTCTCTACATCTTGCGTAACTTTTAAGATCCTCTGATATGTGGTGGCTTGGCTGGTGGCTACGGCTATGCGGATCTCATGTGATAGCCCCTTCCTGAACTTCTTGGCCTTGGCTGCAGGAGTCAAGGCATCTGCAAATCGGCTGAGATGAGAGAACTCAGCAGAATACTCATCGATGGAGAGGTTGCCTTGTTCGAGGCTCTCAAACTCATTCTCCAACTCTTCGTGGGCGGCCTCATGATAAAACTTCGCCTTGAATAGCTCTTTGAATTCCTCCCAGGTCACGTCTGGCGCAGTAAATCGGGGCTCATCCCTGTACCACGTACAGGCGATGTCATAGAGCTACATGCTCGCATTATCAACCTTCTAATCTTCGGGGATTCGGGCCCTCCGGAGATTGCGGTCCGCATTCTCCAACCAGTCATCGGCGTAGAGAATTCCCTCCGTACCCTTGAACTCCCAGGGCCTGAGATCTGTAAAATTTTTGGAGGTGCCGGGACGCTGCGGGGGAGCCTCTCTAGCGTGAAGAGCTTCCCTCAGTTTATCACAGAAAATGTCAGCTTGCCGCGTCTGGAAAGTCATGAGTTGCTGGATGACCCCAAGAAGCGTGGCGTTGTCCAGCACAGGTGGTGGAGGGAGGACTGGTGCTGGATGCTGAAGGGGTGCCGGCTGCTGGAAGGGTACAGGCTGGTGGAAGGGTGCTGGTGGCGGAATCGGCGAAGGGAACTGAGGAGGTGGCGGAATATCATCGCGATGAAATCTCGAAGCCTGCGGCTGAGAAGTCTCGCCTAGGTAGGTGAAGTGACCTCCGTGAGTCGGTAGGGTTCCATTCGTGGAGGTCCCTCCAATGTTTGCTGGGGTGTTCGGGTGAGCGGGGTTCCTGCCTTGATCCATCTAACTGCCACAAAGTAAAATTATTAGTTGGTATGAAGATTCAAACATGATGCAGATCAAAGGAGTAATTGAGATCAAATATAGAGTTCAATGACGATATTAAACATGTGGAGATGGTCCTTAAAGTCTACTTTCTATTCGCAGGCCTGCGGTAGTACATCTAAGTTGAGTACTACCACAAGTTTCGCTGTGTTTTGTGAAATAGGACCTGCATGGGCCACCATAAAAACGTGTCACGACTCGCACCCAGTATTTGGGCATGAGTCGTGGGTACGTCCAGCCTAGGTCGCAGTGTCGACGGTAGAACGCTGTCTAGTCATCTCCACAATTTATCAAATACAACCACGCAGTTTATAGATTTCCACAAAAGATCAAGTTGGCATATCAATCTCAACAAAAAGTTGTAAACACAATATCCATGGTGAAAGGAATAGACTAACAGCTGAATAAGATCACCAAGTATAGAAATCAAGTATGATAGAAGAATGATCTCCATATAATCAAAGCGTACTAAAAGGAAATCCACTACTCAACGCTCATAATCCATAAATAAAAGAAATACAATCAAGAGTTTCTGTGAGCAACACGTGCTCTATAAAATGCTGTATAGCTAAAAGTCTCCTGCGGAGGGTAGCCCCGCATCCAAGTCCGCCTGTATGCTCAGATCAGGGTCTTCCGTCTGTCCATAAAAGGTAGTGCAGAACTCCTCTAACTCATCACCTAAAATGTTGGTTATCCAGTCAGGATTGGAACAAGTACACATATGACCACTAGCCGAGTCTCAACAGAATCATAAACATATAATTACCATATGAGAATGAAACTAGAAGGTAACTAGCATCATAGTACAAGAGAAAGACATGAGACTATCAATGAAAATATAGCTACTAAAAAGCAACTGGTAAAATCATAGTAGCATGGCAAATGGTGATGAACACGGAGGAATAATAGGAATATCAACTAACTACGTGCATTTGAAATATCGCTTTCGACATGTGAACGGCTAAGGGGTAAATCCGGCTCACTGCACGTGTCGTGTGCAGCTGCTATCATACAATAATAGACATTTTAGGGATAGATTGGATAGTTCACACGTCTAATAGAATATTTCCCCACCCAACTAGTACTCATGGAATTAATTGTAAATAAGGTAAGTAGGTAAGGCAGTCAAGATATAGAATAAAACCATGGTACTATCTCGTGTGACGATCGTGTCAACAAACAGCAAGACATATGAAATAACAAGTAGAGAAACTATCAGAAACGGTAACAATCGATACATGCACTTGCCTGTCGTCCCGAGCTGCGAGTAATGATCAAGTGAAGGGTTGGAGTCCAAGTAACCTGTTTGTAATATACATCTATTGTCAACACATAATCAAAAGTAGTACTTGTCTCTATTTATTTGCTAATTATTTAGTTTGACCCTTCCTTACTTACTGCCTCATAGGTGGCAAATACACATACTCTGTCTCTCCTTCTATGGCCAACCTATCAAGTCATCCTCCTACCTACACCCTTGTCTACCTCCCGGATGTAGAATTTGATTCCAGAAAGAGTCTCCCCCCCTTCCTGTACACAGGGTATAGTTCTTCCCTCCCGAATGAGCTGTCCTATACTACTGCAACCTGGAAAATATTTAATATTGGCATACGCAGGGCACCCTAGTTTTTATTCCACAACTCCTATGAGAAAGGTTGTTGGCTTGCACTGGAATATCATTGGCTGAGCCTATGCTTGGTACTAATTTAGACTAGGATATGCTTACAGGCTGCTTATAAGAAGGAATGGATTAGAAGTTCTTGTTCCCAGGACCTTCCAGGTTTGTACCTCAGTTCATGATATCTGAAACAAGAGTTCTGAACTAACACAGGGGCTGTCCATTCTGGTTACTAGGTTGGTAGGATCCTGAAGGTACTGGACACTCTCCCCCGGCAGTCCTCTGCATTGCTGCTACTGCTGCCTAAAATTGCATCTGCTGTTGTTTATGCTCCTAGGGAATGCACGGACATATAAACCCCAAATCCTGCAGTACTCTCTACTGTGGCGATCAAGTTGCTATCTACTGCAGTATCTACTGTTGTTCCTACACAGGCTACTGCAGTTTCTGCAGTACCTACATGTAGAGAACACACACTAGACACACTGACACCTAAAAACTCATGCTATACACACATATATGTATACTGGTACACTTCATTACACAGGAACTTCTCACCTCCCTAAACATACTTTCCCTTTCATAATGTCTATGCACACACCCTCACACTCACACATTGTCACCCCCATTTCCTGTATTACGTATTTAGGCTCGTATTTGATTTTGGCACGTATTTTAATTTTCTCGACTTGCGGATTTTGGTTTCCCGTAAATGGGTTTGGACCATGACTTGGTTTTATTTTATGGAATTGGTTTGGTTTGATTAGGTTTAGTTTAATATGATTGGTACACTTTAACCTACACTCTACCCCCAACACAACACAACCACCCTCATTATATCTCCACCAAACTTTCTCTCTCCTCTTTACTCTCCATTAATTTTCTTCTTCTTCCTTCTTCCACACAACTCCCCAACCCATTAGGCAAGTGCACCTTGCCAACAAATAAGCACCCAATTTTATTTGTCCATTTGATAGATTAGGACATGTAGATCAACATTAGAACTTGAAATTTTGTGATTTGGAGTCTCCATTGTTCTAGATCTAAGTTTTGATTATTTTCGGAATTCCTTGGTTTTGATCTATTAAACTTTAATTTTTGCATATTTTGATGCTTCCATGTGGAAGAGAATTCGATTTTACTCAAGTTAGAACTTTGAAAATCTAGATTTGGTTTTAATTTGGCTAAGTTATGAAGAATTGAAGTTCTTGGTGTTCTTGGACTTGCTCTCGGCCAGGAAGAACAGCCCTCTGCCTTGCGCTTTTTAGCGCATGGCCATTTGCGCACCCCCGGCCTGTGCTCCTTAGCACATGGCCGATTGCGCAATCACTTGGCCAGTGCTTTGTGCTGCACTGGATTGCGCTGGCGCAAGCTAGCCATGCGCAAGCCAGCCATGCGCAAAGTAGCTAGCCATGCGCAATCGACCATTGCGCAATCCTCCTGTACGCAATCCTCCTGTGCGCAACTCACCCTGCGCACTTGGCACCCTGCGCAGTTGGTACCCTGCGCAACTCACTCTGCGCACTTGGCACCCTGAGCAGTTGGTATCCTGCGCAGCTCATCCTGCGCACTTGGTACCCTGCGCAGTACATACCCTGCACAACCTACTTGTCTATGATGAATTTGTTATTTCTTGATCTTGGCTCTTCTATAGTCCTATTTATATTAGTATTTTATTAGATATTTGTGATAATGAGGAACATGTGTGTGTTAATGAGGAACATGTGTATGTGGCTGTACAGTGAAGTAAATTTTAGAAAACAGTGTGGGATAGAGGGTGTGATATTTGACAGTGCTCAAAGGATGGTGTCCTGGGTGTGTGTGTTGATGAGGTGATTAATACATGAGGGTGTGTGAAGGTTAAACCTGTGTACATGAGTGTCAATGCAAAATAGTGACATGTTCAGCCTGGAAACAGTGAAATGAAATAACAGCTTTTGAATGGGTTAACAGTGACAGGAAACATAACTCAGATTTATGGGAATTCATGCTCAGTTTATAGGGAGTAATCTCAGGTATATAGAAACCATTCTCAGTTAAACATCTAATGACAGCCCCAGTTTTTCCCTTAGCAGTTAGCATCCAAAACCCGATTTCAATGACCCAATGCATCACACAATTCAATGTTAACATGGACTACAACTCTAACACATGTAGATGAACCAATTAGCTACCTAATCATAATTTAAAATCAGTAGAAATGACCCTTAAACCCAGAATTAATAACCTAGCCATGTGTTCTTAGTTCAGTCCTACATTATCATTCAGTAAAAAGAGATCAGTGAAGTTTAGTGTTCATTCAATGCATTAATATCAAGAATTTAAAGCAACAATTACTAATATGAGAGTTCACATCAAAACTCCTTCTAGTTCAGTTTACATACTTGTGTGCCTACATGGTAAGTCTTCAGATATTCAAATGAACCCATGTTCAGTTTATTAACAGGGGTTGTATGTGTCTGTGTACATTGCTAATAGAAAACAGGGATTCATTAAGTTAGCTAATCATTATGAAATCTGGAGATAACTGACAGTTAACTAGAATAGTGAGCATACATTATTAGGAATGAATGAAACATTCCACTAGGTAAAAATGGGAAGAACATCTCAGGAAATAGAATTTGAATCAATTTAATTCAGTTAAAATAGGAAAGGAACAACTCTCATTCATGTAAATTCTAGCCCAGCTCAAAGTCTAATTCGAATATAGATTGAATCAAACAATTGGAATTCACTAAAAACAGGATAATCATATGAAGACTGAAACTAAATCCATGTATCAGCTATTTCAGTCCAAACATTACAAACCAGAATTTGAACCCAAATTCTCAAACTCCAAACTTAGATCATCATTCAAAAATCTGTAAACATGTATGTGAGTTAATATGGTATTTAAACATTGGCAGTTTCGTTTAGGAAATCAAATCAACTTCAGGAATTGTGTACGGTGTATCCTGGGTGTAGGATTCATGTGTATGTGTATGTCATGAATTCCAATGTGGTTCTCAGGTTTCTGGTGAACACAAGTCGATACATATGCATACAAATCGGGACTTAATGTAATCAATCCCAGGTTTCAGTCAATAGGTTAGGCTCAATTATTCCCAAAATTAGGAAACAGGGACTGTATCAGTGATTCCCAAAACAATTCACTAATATGAAGAAAACTGAGAACCAG
Organism: Iris pallida; assembly: GCA_029216955.1. NCBI lineage: Eukaryota > Viridiplantae > Streptophyta > Magnoliopsida > Asparagales > Iridaceae > Iris > Iris pallida. The sequence continues at coordinate 944,566 of JANAVB010030419.1, forward strand.
TTAAACTAAAACTGAGAATAGGAAATTTCAGTCTAGTATCTATCCAAATTCGAAATCAAAACCCCAAATTGAACCCACATCTCATCCCAGATATAACACATGCATTATGTTACTAATCATAGTTAAAAATCATCATGTAATCATCTAACTATTCATTTAAAAAAACAATGTGAAACTCAGGATACACTGAACAGTATAGGTATCAGAATTATAGGCAGGTTCAACCCCATTTCGAATCAACACCAACCAAATCATGCAATCCAGTATAAACCCAGTCATGCAATTATTACCCAGACATCATGTCATATACACATCATTAATTAAACAGTTTGAAAGGGAAAAAACATCAGGAATTTAGGAACTACACTATGTATCAGTCACAAATAGAAACTTTAAATTCGAATAATCAAAACACATTAATATGGTAATTTATAGGTTGGTAATTATGTTAGGGTGTTTATACATGCCATATAGTGTAAATGTGTCCCACCACGAGGACACAGATGTGTCCAAACCAAGGAAAACTCAAATCGAGCACAACACAGGCACAACCAACAGCATAGTGTCGTGCACGTGTTCCAGAGAGTCTAGGACACGACACGACACGAATTAAGACACGTGCTCGTGCACACGTGTACGCCCACACTAGGGCCACACACTCGTGTCAACATGAGGTGTCCATGTGAGGCATGTCGCGTGTACGAGACACGTATCAGACGCGTGTTCTGTGCGCATACAGTCTCAGTGTACGGCCCGTGCGTCCTCGTTTTCGTGTCTGACACGAAACGAGGTGTCGTGAGACTTTGGGGGAGTGTGCGCAGACACTGCCCCCGTGTCCATACCAATTTTGGCGTGTCCACGTGCTGTGTGCAGGGCACACGAGACACGTGGTAGCAGGGGAGCCAACCGCGCTCGCGCGCGTATGTGCACCCGTGTGTACTCGTGTCCCCCGTGTCCCGACACGACCCGAAAACCACATCAAGACACAAGAAAACCATAAGCAACCATAAAACCTATTTTTCCAATCAAATACATTTCAAAAAATCAATGGAAATGCCCTTTGGGGCATTTCCTCAAACACCTACAACACGGCCTGATATGTGTCCGATACGGACACGTATTGGACACGAAACCTAACAATGCCTATACCAACAGAGAGAGGACACCTAGGGCTTCCTATCCATGCAAAGAAATCAAAAATCTATGGAAGGAATAGGAAGTTACCTATATGTGCCATTTGCATGAAAAAGCTTCAAATGGGGGGTGTTCTTCTTGAGGGTCAAGTGCTCCAAATTGGTTCAAACCTGATATTTCTCTCCATGGACAGCAAGAAGGGACTAATTAGAACCTAATGCAAAAGATTAGAGGGAAAAAGGAATTAAAATGAAGATACTAGAGCTTGAGGAAGATTCTTATACCTTTCCTTCTTTAAAATGTTGAAACTCAATAAAGAGGCAAGAACCCTAAATGAAGAGATTATTTATAGGGGAAAATAGCCCTAGGTGGCTGCCATGGGCTGATTAGGGTTAGGGTTGGTTCATGGTGTGGGCCTATGGGCTATTAAGCCTTAAGTCACGAGTTATGACTTGTGAAATCACAAGCCATTCCTTAAACAATTTAAATCCTATTGCCACCAAATTAATTCTATGGTTTAATTATCACAAACTTAAGTCAACCTAGGGTCCCATATCCTAATCTCATAGTCATGACCTAGGTTAGCCACTAGGTTAGTCTCAAAAGTCAACATAAGTCAAAGTCAACTAAAACACCAAAATCAATTATACTAAAAATCTCTAAAAATCATATAAATTCTAATGATTCTAAATAATACATAATAATTCCAAGTAATTCCTAAAATTACAAAAATGACTAAAATACCCCTCAATCTAGAAATGATAAACAAAACACTAGCAAGACACCAATTCATAAGTCATGTTTTAAAATAGTTTTTAAATGATTAAAATCAATAAAAAATCATATAAAATTTTAAATACCATAATTAAATAAATTAAAATACAAAATTTCAAAATTATTCTCATCTGAAAAAAATGGGTGTTACACAATGTCGTCAAAACTCAGCAAATTATATGTCAACGAGTCAAGAATGACGATACGAACTCAGCGGTATATTCGAAATTGGATTCCGATGAGCCGAACTCAAAATGACTCGTTGACCCGGATATTGGTATCCGACTTGCACCGAAATGCGTATCGGAACCAATGTCCACTAAAATCTAGCAGATTATATGTCAATGAGTCCAGAATGACGATGCGAACTCAACCGTATATCCGAAATTGGATTCCGATGAGCCGGCGTCAAAAAGTTTCGTTGACCCGGACTATGGGGCCCACTTTGCACCAAAATGCGTGCCAGGGCCTACGTCCTCCAAATCTAACAAACGTTATATGAAAACGTGCCAAAAAGATGCCACGAGTCGACTAGTGGTGTCAGAAATTGAATCCGAAGTCCCGGGTTCAAAAATGGAATTTTATAATTGCAACACTAAGAATTCGAACGACCAACTTTGGCGTCGAATTCGACCGACCTAACAAGCTCAAACTGAAATGAAATCTAAAGGGGGCAGAAAGAGGGTTATACCAGCTGTGCACCGGAACTGGTAGCTCACAAAACGGAGCTGCTACGGCGAAGATACGAACCCGCGAAGTTGGCGTCGCAAAATTGTCCAAAAACAGTTCAAATTAAAACGTCAACTTGGTGGCCAGTTTGGAGGTATCAAACTACGAAATTAACGGGTGAAATTTCAGTGGAGTGAAGAGCTATATACCGAGATTGTGATGGAGCAAAGAAATTGTCGATCCAACGGTCGGATTCTCCAAAAAATTGGCGTAAAGTTACTGCGACGAGACCCACATTTCTGAATATTGTTCGCGCGCGTTGACGGGATTTCGTGCGAAACGCACGAATCGCTTATTTAACGCGTCGGGGAGGACGACAGTGGCCATGGTCCTGCCTGGGGTGTACGCCCGGCCGAGGGGGGTCTCGCCTGAGGTCGCCGCCGGCGGGGGTCGCCACGCGCGATGGTGGCGCGACGTTGGCTGCTGCCACCCACGCGGCTGCTGCTGCTGTGGGCAGCTGCTGCTGCAACCCTGCGATAGCGCGTGGCGCACAGAGCAGCGGGGAAAGCTCGTCGGCCACGTGGTGGCACACGACGACAGTTGGTGGAGGAGATGAGGAAGAATAGTGGAGGTGGCGGAGTGGTGACGATGGCATTCATGGAGGTGGTGGTCATGGTGATGGTGATGAATGATGAAGAGTGGTGGTGGTGTTAATGTGTAATGAAGAAGAAGTGAAGAAGAAGAAGAAGAAGAGGATGGAGTGAGCATGGTTCGGCTGAAGCATGGGGGGAAGGAAATGTGTTGATGGTGATGGGTGAGGGTGAGTAAGAAGAGAGAGAAAGATATTATGGTGGTAGGTGTAAGGAGGGGGTGAGAATAAGAGAGTAATGAGAGAGAGATAATAGGGAGAGAGGGGTTTTACTTCATGAAGAATAAAAGAGAGAGGGGGGTCGGCTGAGTGTGGGGTGTTCTTTTTGTGTGGGAAGTGAGAGAGTATGAGAGAGAGAGTTACATTATATATATATATATATATATATATATATATATATATATATATATATATATATATATAAAAGAGAGAGGTAGAGATATTTTTATATAAATAAACGTATTTTCAAATAGGGAAAAATGCAGACAGATCAGTGGGACGTATGGGCAGTCATGGTAGGGTCCATGCCAAACTGGGTCGGACGTTGGGCTAAGTTTGGACAAAGTCGAAGCCAAGATTTAACTAATTTATAAATTAAATGAATTAAAATTACGGATGGAATGGGAGCACAAGGGAGATCAAATTGGTGGCACGCAAGTGGCGCGTGCATAGTAGGCTCAAAACAGGCCAGGGCCATATATTGGGTCGACTGGATTGGACCTATGTCGGGCCCGAAAATTAAATTGGAAATTAAGTAACGAATTACGGCAGACGATAAATTGGTCTAAATTGACCCGAAAGTTGTGCAAAGGAAATGGAGCACAAAATGGAGTGTCTGAGTGGGACACGAAGGTCATGGGTGAAGAGCGTCTCGAGTAGATCATTCATGATAGGTTGGTTCTGGGAAAACGACTGGTCTTGCGCTCCCAAATTAAAAGTCACGGTAACGTGCAAAAAATGATCAAAGATAAAAGTGGGAATAATTATTCAACGATTAATTGGTCTAAGTTGATCCGAAGTTGCGCGATACAAAAAGGGTACAAGGGAACGAGTTTTAGTGGGACATGATATATCAAAACAAAGATAATCTCCTCCACTACAAACTTCAAGAAGGAAGTTTCCAGTGATTGGCATCCCTGATGCTCTAGAAATCCAAGTCATGATAAAGAGCATTAATGATATAAATTAATTAAATCAAAATTAATTATTGAGAATAAATTATTTAGAAATTTCAAAATAATCCCGAAAATTCAGGGGGCTTACATCCTACCCACCTTATAAAAATTTTGTCCTCGAAATTAAAGGTTGGTAGTGGGGTTAAAACACGATAGAAGATTTAAGCAATATTTTAGGCACGATCCAAGAATGATGAGTTTTGCACGATCAATATAATCGATTCGCAACTGTTCAGGCACGAAGAGGGATTTGGCACGATAGAATCATGATACAAACAAAATCATATGTGCATGATTTCAGAAATAAATCAAGTCATTGGGGCATGATTTAGAGACGATTAGGAGAATCGAAGATATAAATGAAGTTCAAGTACGGGATGATCCGTAGGACTTAGGTTGATGGAAATCTACCCGAAAGTCGCACAGGCCCGATCAAGATGAAAAGCTAACCATGACCAAAACAAGGTTTGGCATAGATGAGATAAAATTCCAGACACAAAACAAAAATCGAAGTCATTGTCTTATAGGCCCGATCAAAGATTAAGGAGGATGATTAGTAAAATCATGAAATACGATCCAAGTTCGAACGCGATTAAAATCGAAAATAGTCTAAGTTCACTTGGCACGATTTGAGGGTTAAGATTATCAAGATCATGAAAATCAAAGTTGGATAGTCATGATCTAAAACAGGGCTAAGAGAAGCAAATGGAGAGAAAAATTTAAGAATAGCACGATTGAGAGATAGATTTGATAGAAATCAGATTATAGGTCACATAAGCACGATCAAGATCCAAGTTCAGTTGTGAATGACGAATAAATCATGAATTCAAAATCAAGGTCTTAAAAGCACAATTTAGAAGCAAAATAATATGCACAGTTATGATCGTTAAAATTACGATCAAGGAACTCCAAGTTACCTTAGTTACGCTAGATCATCTAGGCATGATTAAGCACAAGGAAATTTCAGATACAATCAGAAAATCAAATCAAAGTCGAAAATAGTATAGGCACGAGTGTTTCAAAATCCAAACATGCTCAAAATTGTATCTCAATACGATCATAGATACGGTCAGCTCAACCTTGGTCAAAAGTATAACGGTTTAGGCATGACCAACATGAGACTCTGGCATAATCAAGGATAGTATGAAGCCTAATCGTGATTGGAATAGAATTTAGTCATTTGCCAGAATTGAATCGAAAGTTTAAAGCACGAGTGATGATAGCATTGTCCAATCACGATAAAAATAAATAATTTAGTCTCAGCACGATTTAAATTGATCAAGTTTTGAGTAAATCAGAATTTGGACAAGATGAAGAACAAAATCAACGAAGTCTGGACACGAGCATCTAAGAAGGAAATCATATCACAATGGAATTCAAAACCATTTAAGTTTAATCAACAATCAAGACTCTCTGGCACGATAAACTAGACAACCAGAATCGATTGGTCAATCAGAGAGGATCAATCTCACGATATCAAAATATAATAACCAAATCAAGGATGTAGAATTGAATTGCTTCTGTTATCATAGAAACCAGAATATGGGATCGTAGGAGGAAGCCGGGGTAATCATCTCGCTCTGCTTCGACTACTACCAACAATGTCTACTACGAGACGGATGATTATGATACTTCCTCGATTTCTTCCAAGATAAAAAGATATGAAAATTCTAAAATTTTCAAGGTTTTCAGGGTATGGCTGACAGAAGTAGATACGAGATAGGTAATTGGTGGAATCAAAACATAATTGGTCAAGACGGAGGAAGTAAGGGTAAGATGAGAAAATCATCATGCGATGAGGAAGAGAAGAATGGGAAAATAGAAGTAATAGTAGGAACTGCTCTTGCCCAATAGGTTAAAATAAGTGAATCAATTTAAGATACGATCTGATAACCATACACGTCTATCCCAAATCATGTTGCCAGAATTCTCGCCACGCCAGTAAGAATAGCGGTAATAAACAATGAAGTCCATAACTATGGTATACACCCTATAATCATGTCATCTAGATTCCTTACCACGCCAACCGGTATGGCTGCAAGAGAATCTAAATGACATAACTAGGATAGTATATCCAAATCAGGCTCCATGTCCTTATCTCGCTAGCTAATATGACTGCGATGAATTCTAAACTCCATAAATAAAGTAGACATTTACTGTTCTCATCATCCTCGTCCAAAATATATTTATCAGGATATCTTAACTCAATTCTTAAAAGAATTATCCAAAACAAAATCAAAGGTCAACAACGAATATTAAGATTTAAAATTCAACAACAAGTCAAGGGTAAGTTAATAGAAACAACGGAAACAACTTCCGAGATTGGGTTCAGAGGAAAATCTCAGGGAAAGTCCCGAGGGTACTACCTAGGTTAAGATAGAAAATGGTGAAATATAATCTAAAACAAACCTCGACCATGATACGAGGTTGGTAAATCATATTCTCTCCCCAACCTAGATGATATACAAGTCCAACTTATACCTTCCCTTTGGGGTCTACAAACTCATCCCAAAAAGAAATAAAGTTTGATACGGACAGATATTTCAGAAATCATGACGAATGGAAACAAGTGGGAAAAGATTCGAAAGCCTTCGAAATAAGATTCCCAGGGGTCATCCCTGGAATATACCAAGAGTTCCTAATATGTGACTGAGTACCAAATCCTAAAATATGCCATGACTCAATCTTAATCCTAGGGCAGGCTCGCAGTAGTACAGGTAAGCTCAAGTAGTACCACAACTTTGCATTAATTGCAAAGACTGACCTGCATGGGCCACCACCAAAAACGTGTCACGACTCGCACCCGAATATACGGGAACGAATACGTGGGCCACGCCCAGCCTACGCCGCAGTATCGGCGGTAGAGCGTTGTCAAGTATACTATACTAACTACAACATCTAAGGATCCATAACTAGAATGTACTCATGTCACATCACAAAAACTAAGGAAGATAAGACAAGAATTAATAACAATATCACTAGAACAACTAGAATCTACAATGATCATAAGACAGAAAAATAAAGAAGGAACAACAAGACTAACTAAGGATAACTACCAGGCAACTCACATAGAAGAATAGTGAGATCCACCTCAGCTAACAACATCATGAAGTCCAATACTAGGGCACAACTACTCCTAAAATTTTGTCAACATATCCAGTCAGGATGGAACGAGCACAAATCTCAAATAACAGTTCTAATTATACGATATTGAAAATGTAGGAGTAAATAGAAAGAATATACAAGAAATCATAAAATGTACATGTGAGTATCATGGCAAGGTAAGCTGTAAATCTAGAGCTAGAACAAGGAAAGTAAAAGTGATCATGGCTTGTACAAGAATCAAGAATCATCTGTCTAAGTGTGTGAGTACTTGTTTCAACATGTGGCTGGCTTGGGTCTGCACAAGGTCTAATGATCCGGCCAATCATACGTGGAGTATAGGATGTCAAACAAGGTCTACAAGAATAAACAAGGCGGATAATGACCATACATCTACACTAATACTCTCCGTCTCCGACTAGTATAGTGAATCCGACCATGACACATCATGGCACACGATTCTTCGAGAGGGTAGCTAGCCTTCGCAGGAATCGTGTTTATACAATGCACAAGAAACAAGAAAGACTTGCACAAGATATACCAAGGAAAGCGAGGAATAATATCTCATGACGGGATCCAGAGAAATACCAATCCGTGTGAACAATGTGTCAAGAGAACAAGGGTATCTAAACTAAATATAAGAAACATAGACGATATCATAAAACAGAAATATTATCAGAGAATGTACTCGCCTGAGATCTGGTGGAATATGTCAACTGGTCCAAGAACTTGGGTCAAACTTGACTAATGTTGACTAACAGTTGACTTTGGGTCCACTGGTCAACTTTGGTTCAGTTCTAGTCAATTGTAGGCTACGGTTGACTTCCGGTTGACTTTGGTCAAAATAGTCAACTATGGTCAACCAGGGTCAAAATTAGTCTAACCTAGGTCAAATGTTGACTCTACTTCGACGTTCAGTCAAAGTAGTCAACCAAGGCCAACATGGTAAAAGCTAGTCTCTATAAACATCTACAAGGTCAACATATCAATTTCAGTGATTGTGAAATCACTGAAATCGATGGATCTCAAATACCACAAACGGAGAAAGATTATAATAATAGGGTAAAAACCGACAGATGTTGTCGGATGGTGAAACAATCATTACCAACATGTCCAGAATGGTCAAATCAGCTAGAATAGCCTACCCAAAAGTCTAATTTGGACACATGGGCAAAACGATAATTTCGGGCCAAAATGATGTCCGCCGTTGGACACACTTTACACCGAAAAATGTGCCGAAATAAAAGTGCACAAAACTTAACAAATTAAATGTCCAAGAATCCAGAGTGATGATACGAACCCAGCGTTATATCCAGAATTAGATTCCGTTAACCCGATCTCAAATTGGTCCGTTGACTAGGACATTGAAATCCGATTTGCCCGAAAAAGTGTGTCGAAGCCAATATCCTCAAAACTCAGCAAATTATATGTCAACGAGTCCAGAATGACGATACGAACTCAACGGTATATCCGAAATTGGATTCCGATGAGCCGAACTCAAAATGACCCGTTGACTCAGATATTGGTATCCGATTTGCACCGAAATGCATGCCGGAACCAATGTCCACTAAAACCTAGTAGATTATATGTCAACGAGTCCAGAATGACGATACGAACTCAACGGTATATCCGAAATTGGATTCCGATGAGCCAGCATCAAAAAGTCTTGTTGACCCAAACGGTAGGGCCTACTTTGCACCGAAATACGTGCCAGGGCCCATGTCCTCCAAATCTAACAAACTTTATATGAAAACGTGTCAGAACGAAGCCACGAGTCTATTGGTTGTGTCAGAAATTGAATCCAAAGTCCCGGGTTCAAAAATGGAATTTTACAAGTGCAACACTAAGAATTCGAACGGCCAAATTTGACGTCGAATTCGATCGACCTAACAAGCTCAAACTGAAATGAAATCTAAAGGGGGCAGGAAGAGGGTTATACCAGCTGCGCACCGAAACTAGTAGCACACAAAATGGAGCTGCTACGGCGAAGATACGAACCCGCGAAGTTGGTATCGCAAAACTGTCCAAAAATAGTTCAAATTAAAACGTCAACTTGGTGGCCAGTTTGAGGTATCAAACAATGAAATTAATGGATGAAATTTTAGGAAAGTAAAGAGCTATATACCGAGATTGTGACGGAGCAAAGAAATCGCCGATCCAACGGTCGAATTCTCCAAAAAATCGACGTGAAGTTGCTGCGACGAGACGCTTTCTGAATCTTGTTCGCGCGCGCGTCGACGGAATTTCGTACGAAACGCACGAATCGCCTATTTAACGCGTCGGGGAGGACGATGGTGGCCATGCGCCTGCCTGGTGTGTACGCCCGGCCGAGAGGGGTCTCGCCTGAGGTCTTCGCCGGCGGGGGTCGCCACGCGCGGTGGTGGCGCGGCGGTGGCTGCTGCCACCCGCGCGGCTGCTGCTGCTGTGGGCAGCTGCTGCTGCAGCCCTACGGTGGCGCGTGGCGCACGGAGCAGCGGAGAAGGCTCGCCGGCCACGTAGTGGCGCACGACGGCGGTTGGTGGAGGAGATGAGGAAGAATGGTGGAGGTGGCGGAGTGGTGACGATGGCGTTCATGGAGGTGGTGGTCATGGTGATGGTGATGAATGAGGAAGAGTGGTGGTGGTGTTAATGTGTAATGAAGAAGATGTGAAGAAGAAGAAGAAGGAGAGGATGGGGTGAGCATGGTTCGGCTGAAGCATGGGAGGGAGAAAATGTGTTGATGGTGATGGGTGAGGGTGAGTAAGAAGAGAGAGAAAGATATTATGGTGGTAAGTGTAAGGAGGGGGTGAGAATGTAACGCCCCAGTCCCAAATACTTGAGACTAGATACGTATCATGCCAGCTGTATACATACGAGTAAATATACTGCTCGTATGTATACATAAGCTGTAAAATATAGAAAGCCAAGACAATAAATCTCATCCACAAAGATAAATAATAATATAAAAGCAACTTTGAGTTTGTCATGTATACAATCGTTGGGCGAAGGCAAAGTCCACTACCAACCAAATTAAATATGGAAAAATATACAAGGAACGAATTTAGCAAGCGAGGGCAAGTGACGAGTCCAAAAGCAATCATAACAGAGGAAAGAATGGCCTTAGCTAGAGCACCTGCAAGAAATCACGAAACGCACACCTGGAGAGATCACCAGGTCCTCCGAGGGACGTAACAAGACACATAATATCATGCCATAAACTGAACAATAAAGCTCAACAGAAAAGTATGCATGAGTAAAGGTTCCTAACCATTCTACGTGGATTGCAATTTAGAGGACAACGTTCTACGCAGGGGCTGTCTCAAGCAAGTAATAAAGAGTGGCCAACAAGTAGCGCTCATCCGAGACACTATCGGCCGGGTAACACATAGCGCTCATCCGAGACACTATCTTCCAAATGTGTGTAAAATAAAAGTAGCCCATACGCTAGTAGTTGTCCCCTCCCCCCAATGATACTATACGTGTGTCGTAACCATAACACACAAACACGTGTCATTTCCACAACACTGTTTTAATATAGATAACTGTCAAGTCTTCTAATCATGCATCTATTGACAGTTATTCCTACATATGCGTACGGGGGATCAGCCCACACGCAAGTGACCTCTATATGATACTCACAACTCTCACACACAACTCATGTACATTTGTGATAAGTCAATGAGACACACTAAATTTGACGCTAGTCCCTTAACTCTAAGTCAATTGTATAAAATATAGTAATTTGCATCTACATATAATTTAAAAAGAAATAACTTGAAAATAAACACAACATGCATGATATTGAGCAGGAAATTTAAACAGTAAAGGCAATGTGTCTTGCCTGGTGTGTCGCCTGGTGTGGTACGATATTCTGAAAGTTCCAGTTGACTAATAGCCAAAGCCAATTGGGAAGGGTCCGGATTCCCGAGAAAATAAGAGTATATGGTTAGTCATGGCCCGCTATGATAAGCAAAGAGATTTTGAGTAAACAATATTTATACTAATTGGGAATATTTAAGTTTATAAGAAAACTAGATTTTTATTCATAAATTTAGCTTTAAGATAAATACTTTTAAAAGAATAAATTATTTTAGGCAAATACTTTAAGTTTATCAAATAGGATTTTTTATATAGGGAACTTAATTTGTACTAGTCAAAATATTAATAATATATATATATATATTTTTTAAAAGCAACTTAAGCTTATATTTTGGTTTTAAAAACTAATTTCGTCGAAATACATTTTCAGGATAAAAGTCATAATTTTGCAATAATACAAACAAAGAAATCAATAATACTTATAATAATATTAATATTATTAATAATAATAATAGCAATAAATATAATAATAATAATAATAATAATAACAAATAATAATAGATAATAATAATAATCATAATCATAATAATCATAATAATAATGATAATAACAGAAATAATAATAATAATCATAATAATAATAATAATAATAATAATAATAATAATAATAATAATAATAATAATAATAATAATAATAATAATAATAATAACAATAATAATAATAATAATAATAATAATAATAATATTAATACCTTTTAAAATCGTATCCTACTTTTCTATACAGAAGAGAGAGAGTGAGAGAGGAATGAAGATTGAGGGAGCAGGGGTTTCGGGAAGAGCTTACCGGAGGGCGGTCGGCGGTGAGCGGCGTGCGGCGTGGTGAAGCAGCACGTGGCAGCCGGAGGGTGTTGCCGGCGCGGCGGTCAACGCGCGGTCGAGGGACGACCATACGAGAGAGGCACGGCGGAGGTTTTTCACCGATGGGGTCGGCGGAGCATGGTGGTCGAGCGCCGATGTTGGCGGTTGGGTCGAAGCTCTGGCGGGCGGTCGGAGCAAGGTGGCGCCGGTGTTCGGGTGGTTCCCGGCTGCGAGAAGGCGGCGAGAGGGTTTCGCCGGAGAGGGCGTGGCGGAGTAGGGAGGATGAAAGCGGCAGAGAGAAAGCTGGTTGGGAGAGGCGCGCGGGATCCGACGGTGGAGGCTCCGTTCGCGGCTACGACGAGGGGGTCCCGAGCGCGCGGATCCGACGGTGGTCGCCGGCGGCGGCGGCTATGAGCGCCGGAGAGACAGGCCTCGGACTTCAGCGCGTGAAGGGCGGCTGATCCGGAGGGCTGTGATGGCACGTCGGCGGAGTTCGACAACGCGCCGCTCGCGGAGGGACGAGGTGGAGCAGCGCGACTGTGCTCCGGGGAAGGCGGAGGAAGGGAACGCTCGAGGCGTAGTCCCGTGGAGGACCGCGGAGAGGTGGCCGATAGGATACCACGATGGCGCGAGACTCGGCGAGTAGGCAGGATTTCGAGGGGAGAGGCGGCTGGTGGTCCTGGATCCACACGGCATTAGCCACGCAGGTGGCTGGACAGGCGCCGGCGACGGGGAGGTGGAGCCCGGCCATGGTGGCCCCAAGGTCGGGGAGTAGGTTAGGATTCTCCTTTCATTTTCTTTATTTTTTTCTGGTTGTGTAAGTCGTGGTGTCGGTGGTGGTCTGTTGTTGACGGGGATGGTGTCGAGGCCCGGTTTGTCGGGTGGGATGGAATATTGTATATGTAAAATAATCAGCGGATGGAAGGTAGACAAGGACATGATGCACACTTTGGTTGGAACTGGTTTGGTGAAATTATGGAGGAGTACCTCTCTTTTTATAGGAGGTGGGAATTCCCATTAGGATCGGGATTAGGATTAGTTTAAAACCCCGTGGATAATAACATATTAAATTAAATTTGGTTTAAACTTATTTTGTTCAAATCCAGATCAAACTTAGATAAAACACTCGTTTAATTCAAATTCACATGAAATCATTTTTATTTATCAAAATTAATTCAAATATTAATAAAACAAATTTTTAAATATCTTTTTTCATAATTACTAAAATATGGTAAAAATAAATTTCAAAAATCATAATATTTACTTAAATATTAAGTCATGAAGTAGCTTTTATAAATAAAAAATGTATTAATAAACCTATTATAAACTTCGCAAAATATCTAGAATACATTTTATATAAAACACAATTCCTAAACCACTACTTATTTTTAAAAGACGAATAAAAAAAATATTTTATAAAATATTGTCACGCCCAGTACCGAAATACGGAGACGGACTAGGCCAGCTACTCCATATGAGGTACGTAACGTCATACGGCGATCGTGGCTGTCGGGAGACTAGGGGGTACATGCTACAATCAAGTCTCCTATGGTCCCACAGAGTTCTATGTCTCAATCAATCAAATCACATCAGCAATTAAATAAACATTAAAGATAAAGCAGTAAGGCGTCCCCGACGTTTCATCAAAATGGTCATGAGAGACTAGCTTTATAATTTAGCTATCTCAGAGAGTCAGGAGTACAAAATTATACACAGCTGCAGTCTGTTTATTTACAATTCTGTACTGACACAAAATATCAAGTAATCCGGCTAACAGGTGCCGGTGGCTAAACGCCGCAAAAGTATAAGCAGGAGTGGTGGAGAAGAAACCTACTCGAGTCCCCGAACCGCCATGCTCCTAGTATGCACCATGGATGTCAGGGAGGAAGATCGTGTCCTCAGGCTCTGCTACGGGATCTGGCCAAACAAAACCAGCGGGGTCAGCCCCGAATAGCAAGTACCGCCAAAGGGGCACAAGAGTTAAGATTAAAAACCCAGTTAAATAGAATGATTGATAATAGTAATACTTATGCTACTATTATAGGGTAGCGCAACATCCTCGAACCCATATGGCACCCTTACAACCAAACAAGGACAAAAGGTGCCGCATGGAGTCGGGACGTGTCGTACTCTATAACTTTTACATAAGTTAAAAGGTATAAACAATAAAATCTTCTGATCTTGACTTTGGTCGATAGCCTATCGCAGCACAATAACCAACCCAACAATCAAACAAGAACATGGGTTGGATCATGTACCATGATAGACCATGTTCCTTAGTCATTCACAGAAGTAGCACTTCGCAACCAGAATAAGTCTTCCGTTCATAACTACGGTCCACAGCCAGTCATAGTACGATAACCAACCCAACAATCAAACAAGAACATGGGTTGGATCACGTACCATGACAGTCCGCTTCCCTCAGTTATTCACGGAAGGTAATAGGGTACAAGCAAGTCGTTTTCACGGCCAATCAAGTCTACGAGTTTCTAGTGGGACGAGGTTACCCTCGCATCATGTTATGTAGAAATCCTCAGATCGTATCTTTCCAGCAAGGCTACCCAACCCAGGGGTTCGCGTAGACAGGTATGATTGAGCACAGGTCCCTCGTAAGGCCACCTTGCTAAAACATATATTATATAGCAGGAATTAATCGGATACAGTCATCCACTCGTTGCAGATGACACAGTATCCGTGGAGACCAGCCGGCGCGTCAAGACAATATCTCAAGGCGACTGGTGTAACACAATCTCGGGATTTTGCCCACCCCATGCATCTAGTACATTTAGTTGCCTAATTTAACCCTAGGTGAAATCTTGGACTCACATGCTGTGGCCTGCATGATTATCCTCCTAAAGTCGTACTTTAGTACGAGTACCCCAAAGAGGATCCATGTCAATCAGTATGTCAACATGTTCTACCCTCCTTAGTGTAATGCATCATTGCAAATACGCCACGTGGAATTACGAGTCTTTTGTCGAGCATGAACAAGAACTGGGACTTTCAGGTACAGGTATCGGATAGGAACACTTTGTTCTCCGGGGTCACATTAGTGCTCATATCATGCTCGGGACAAAAGGCGTAAGGATATAAAATGGGCATATAATATCTGATAAAATATCAAAAGCGTACGCACAAAAGCACGCACGCTCAAGGGGTAAAAAGTCACGCAGGCTCACTCAAGGCAGCGTGCGTGAAAAGTCACGCAGGCTCAAGGGAAGAGCTGCGTGAAAAGTCACGCAGACTCAAGGGAAGAGCTGCGTGAAAAGTCACGCATGCTCAAGGAGCGAGCTGCGTGAAAAGTCACGCAGGCTCAAGGGGAGAGCTGCGTGAAAAGTCACGCAGGCTCAAGGGAAGTGCTGCGTGAAAAGTCACGCAGGCTCAAGGGGAGAGCTGCGTGAAAAGTCACGCAGGCTCAAGGAGAGAGCTGCGTGAAAAGTCACGCAGGCTCAAGGAGAGAGCTGCGTGAAAAGTCACGCAAGCTCAAGGAGAGAGCTGCGTAAAAAGTCACACAAGCTCAAGGAGAGACACGCTTCCAACAGAAAGCGTGCTCAAACAGGAGCACACTGTTCACTGTCTTCTCCAAA
The DNA here is from genome assembly GCA_029216955.1 of Iris pallida. Classification (NCBI taxonomy): domain Eukaryota; kingdom Viridiplantae; phylum Streptophyta; class Magnoliopsida; order Asparagales; family Iridaceae; genus Iris; species Iris pallida. The sequence continues at coordinate 960,311 of JANAVB010030419.1, forward strand.
CAGCAAGAACACCATGGCTGAACCCAATCTTCAAAGCATCATAACTTGGCCATCCGAACTCTAAATCCAGATTTCTAAAGTTTCAACTTGGGTGAAACTGAATGCTCTTCCACATGGAAGCATCAAAAACCCATAAAATCCAACTAAAGTAGATCAAACCATGCAAAATCCGAAAATGATTAAAACTTAGATCTACAAAAATCAAAGCTTCAAAATAAAAATTTCCAAGTTCTAAACTAGTATAGATTGAGGAGAAGAACATATTTTGGCAAATAGTTTTGTAAGAAATCATTGATAAAATCATAGATCCATCTCTTGAGCAAGTTGGTACTTGCCTTGGTTGATGGAGGAAATATTTGATTGGTGGAGGAAATAAATGAGAGGAGAGAGAATGAGATGAGTTGCATTTATAATCTTGAACCCAAGGGTTCATGATGAACCAAAGGGTTCATGATGAACCATGGGTGAACCAAAATAGGTTTCCCAAATGAGCCAAAACTGTAGGCCCAAATGCAGAAAATAAATTACGAAATATTATTTTGGAAGATGCATGGAGAAATACTGCATAATAAATATCGTATAAATACAAGTTAAATACAAATTATTGATTTCACATATTAAAATACGTATTCCAGGATCGGGGAGTGACATCTCTACCCTTCTTAGAAAAATTCCGTCCTCGAAATTCCAGCCAAGACAGGATAGTGAAATCAGGGCAAGCAAGGCACAATCATATATAAGTTAACTATCATAGCAATTATTATCATACATCACAAAGTGCAAAATAAGCAGGTGCAGATAAGCATGGAATCGTGTCAATAAGGTGCAAAAACATACCTCATTAGTCAAACAAATGCGGATACCGAGATCTGATCTCGTCCTCGCGCTCCCAGGTTGACTCTCCCGAAGAGTGATGGTTCCAAGAAACACGGACAAGGTTTATCGTCCGATTCTTGAGTACCTTCTCTCGTCGGTCTAAAATAGATATGGGTTGTTCCTCGTAAGTTAGGTCGGTACCAACGACTAACTCAGAATGATCGAGGACATGACTCGGATCCGGGACATACCCACGTAATTGGGACACATGAAACACATCATGTATGCCAGTTAACGAAGGCGGAAGGGCAAGTCGATAAGCCACATCACCTACCCGAGCGAGAATTTTAAAAGGACCAACGTATCTTGGACTAAGCTTTTCTCGGGTTCCAAATCTGATGATACCCCGAGTAGGCAAAATCCGCAGAAACACTTGGTCGCCAACTCTGAACTCTAGAGGCCTACGATGCTGATCTGCCCAATGACGATGTCGGTCCTGTGCAACTCGAAGGCGCTCTCTGACCAACTTAACTATCTCCACAGTCTGCGTGATCATCTCTGGTCCCAACAACTTCCATTCTCCGATGTCGTCCCATGCCAAAGGGGACCTGCACTTCCTTCCGTACAATGCTTCGAACGGGGCCATCTGAATGCTACCCTGATAGCTGTTGTTATAGGAGAACTCCACTAGATGAAGGTGATCCTCCCAAGATCTGCCAAAATCCAAGGTACACGCCCGTAGCATATCTTCTAACGTCTGGATGGTTCTTTCTGATTGCCCGTCAGTTTGTGGATGATAAGCAGTACTGAATCTTAACTTGGTTCCCAAACTTTTGTGTAAGCTCCGCCAAAAATGGGAAGTAAACTGCGTATCCCGATCTGATACTATACTAACTGGAATACCGTGCTGCCTTACTATCTGCTTCATGTACATTTCTGCTAACTGCTCAGTAGTCTGTCCAACTCAGAAGGGAAGGAAATGAGCGACCTTCGTGAGTCGATCTACTATTACCCAGACTGCATTCTTACCAGTCGGGGACCTAGGTAAATCGGTCACAAAGTCCATCGTGATGTGCTTCCATTTCCATTCTGGGATAGGAAGCGGCTGTAGCAACCCTGCTGGTCTCTGCTGCTCGGCTTTCACCTGCTGACATACCAGACACTTGGATACAAATCTCGCTATCTCTCTTTTCATACCATTCCACCAAAAGTACTGCCTGATATCTCGATACATCTTCGTTCCTCCTGGATGAATGGAGTAAATAGAACTATGAGCTTCGGACATAACTTCTTGCCGAAGGTCTCCACTCGGTACACGGAGTCTGTTTCCAAACCTGAGCGTACCATCTTCATGAATCACTAACTCCTTCCTACGGCCTGATTCACACTCCGACCGCAACTTCTGAATCTGTGGATCTCCTGCTTGTGCTGTCCTTATCCTCTCTACTAAGGTTGACTGAATCTGCATACTGTCATTCTTCCTATATCCCTTGGCAAAACTACTTCGATTCCCATACTCTGAAGGTCTTCTAAAATATGCTTCTGCGAGGTCAAGATAAAGGAACTGTCTCTCCTACTCAGTGCATCTGCAACTATATTCGCCTTGTCTGGATGATACTGAAGATCTAAGTCAAAATCCTTCAGTAGTTCTAACCATCTTCTTTGCCTCATGTTCAAATCTCGCTGCGTGAATACGTATTTCAAGCTCTTATGATCAGTATAGATCTCTACCCGATCTCCATATAAATAATGCCTCCACAACTTGAGTGAAAACACCACAGCTGCTAACTCCAAATCATGAGTCGGGTAATTCTTCTCATGGTCTCGAAGCTGCCGAGACGCATATGCTATCACCTTTCCGTGCTGCATCAATACACATCTAAGACCCTTCCCAGATGCGTCACAGTATACTGTAAACCCTTCCGCTCCTACTGGGAGCATCAATATCGGGGCTGAGATCAATCTCTTCTTCAATTCTTCAAATGATGCCTGACAGCTAGCTGACCAAACAAACTCTACGTCCTTGTGCGTCAAACGCGTAAAGGGCACAGAGATCTTGGCAAAGTCTGCCACGAACCTTCTGTAGTAACCAGCTAGTCCTAAGAAGCTTCGCACTTCTGTAACCGTTCTCGGGACCGGCCAATGCTCTATGGCCTCAATCTTCTTCGGATCCACTGACACTCCTGCCCCAGAAATTACATGCCCCAGGAACGAAATGTGATCTAACCAGAATCCACACTTGTCAAGCTTCGCATAAAGTTGATGCTCCCTCAATGTCTGTAAGACAGTCCTAAGATGTTTCTCATGCTCCTCTTCACTGCTGGAATAGACAAGAATGTCATCTATGAACACCACCACAAATTTATCCAAATACGGCAAAAAGATGCGGTTCATTAAACCCATGAATACTGTGGGAACGTTGGTTAGTCCAAGGGCATTACTAAAAACTCATAATGCCCATATCTAGATCTGAATGCTGTCTTCGGTATGTCTTGCTCCCGGACTCTTACTTGATAGTATCCTGACCGAAGATCGATCTTGGAAAAGACGCTGGCCTTGCTCAACTGGTCAAACAGGTCATCAATCCTTGGTAGTGGGTACTTATTTTTTACTGCTACTGCATTCAGCTTGCGGTAGTCGATGCACATCCTCGTCGACCCATCCTTCTTGGGAACTAGAATCACTGGCACGGCCCAGGGCGATTTACTGTCTCGGATGAATCCCTTAGACTTCAACTCTTCTTCATGTTGATACAACTTATCCTGTTCTGACGGCGACATTCTGTAAACTCTGTCTGCAATAGGCCTCGTTCCAGGGTTCAACTTAATGCTAAATTCTACCTCTCTGACTGGGGGTATCCCTGGGAGCTCATCAGGGAAGACGTCGAGAAAATCTTCGACCACTCTCGAAATCTGTCCTGGCTCTGACACTGCTGCTGAGATGACGCCTCCGGCCTGATTCTTCAAGGTTCGGGTAAAGATGAACTGTTCCATCCCAGGAACGTTGAATATGACCCTACCTCCTCTACAATCAATTGTCGCATGACTGTCTCTCAACCAGTCCATGCCAAGAACAACATCAAAATTCCCCATAGGGAATTCAATCAATGATGCGGGCAATAAATGCCCACACACCTCTACCGGACATGAAAAGTGCACTCTGCTAACTTCTACGAGCCCATTGCCGGTAAGTATATCCATCCTCTCCGGCAATGCCTCAAACTCTAATCCAATCCGTGTAGCATATTGTGCAGAGATGAAGGAATGAGTAGCGCCTGAATCAAATAATGCTACAGCGGGAAATGAGGTGACGAGAATTTTACCTGCCACCACGTCACTAGACGCTAGAGCCTCTCCCAAGGTCAATGTGAGATCCTGGCACCGTGGAGCCCCTTGTTGCGGCCTTCCTCGACCATGCTGTTGCTGCCTCTGAGGGCCTTCGGCTTTCTGTGCTTGGCGGAATATCTGAGCCTGCGTTGGTAGACGCTGGGCTAGGGGCCTTACTGCTAATACTGGCCCTCCACTCGAGGTTGCCACCGGAGCTGGCAATGCTGGAAACTGCTGAGCTGGCCCTCCTGGCCTCTGCATCACAGGACAAGTGGAGATACGGTGGTCTGAACTACCACACCTCAAGCATAAGCCATTCGCTGACCGACATACCTCCTACGTGTGCCCTGCCTTCCCACAGAATGTACAGCCCTGGGGTGCTTCCTGACGCTGCTGTTGATTCCTCGGCTGCTGAAGCCGAACTGGCGCTGTATTAGTTGACACGGCCGTCCTCCGTGGCGCTCCTGCATCATGAATACGTACACCGGGTGCTGGTGCCGATGTTCGCTGCATTGCTCCTCCTCCAACCTGGGAATGAGATCTCTTCTGACCTCCTGTCCTCGATGCCAACCTCTGCTGGGTAAGCTCGTGCCTCCGAGCGGCCGTCAAAACAGCGTCAAACGTCTGGTAGTCGTGTCCTTCCACAAGCTGTAATAGTTCCAAATGAAGTCCCTGCTCGAACCTCATAGCTTTCTCTGGCTCCGTTGCCACCATTGCTGGTACGAAATGGCACAATCTGCAGAACTCTGCTGCATACCCATCTACGGTCTTGCCTGCTTGCTTGAGACTGATAAACTTCTGCTGGAGCTCATATCGAGCTACTATGCCAAAATATTTGGCCTTGAATCTGTCATTGAAGGTGGTCCAACGAACAGGGCGTCTTGTACCAACTTCTTCTGATGCCCACCAGTCGCGGGCAAGATCCTGAAGTACCAGTTTGACCTGATCAACCTTCTCATCATCTGGAACCTTGGCTGCCACAAGAATGGCTTCGATGTCTTGAATCCAGGCATCCGCAGTGATGGCATCCTTCGTGCCATCAAAATACCTCGGGTTCAAGTGACGAAACCTTCCTGATGCTCCCGAGTCAGCCCCGACACTCCTCTCAAGAGCTAACTGAATCCCTTGGTTCAGCAACACGTTCTGCTCCTGCTGCCGAGTCTGTTGCTGTTGGTTAGTGACAAGAAACCCCCGGATAATCTCCAGGAGTGCTACGGCGTCTGGTACTGCCGTCGCTGCTGGTGCTGCAGGAGTTTTAATAACCTGCGGCTGCACTGCCTCTGGTTCCATTTTTGCTCGTGCCTGCACTGGAGAAGGTTCTCTCCCCTGCTGCCCAGTCGAGCCATGCTCTTGCTGCTCTTCCTCATGGGCCTCTCCCGCTACTGAGAATGAAGCACCCCTATAGAGAAGAATATAAGATTATCAAGTCCGGACGAGGTAGATTTCGAGGATGCAAGTCAGGTTAGAGATCAAGGCAAGGACAGAGAATTCGAAACATAATTTCAAGGGAAACAAGTTTTGATTGAGACTCCTAATAATTCGTAATACCCCACAAGTCTGAAAATCAGACCTGCATGGGCCACCACTAAAATCTTGTCACGCCCTAGTACCGAAATACGGAGACGGACTAGGCCAGCTACTCCATATGAGGTACGTAACGTCATACGGCGATCATGGCTGTCGAGAGACTAGGGGGTACATGCTACAATCAAGTCTCCTATGGTCCCACAGAGTTCTATGTCTCAATCAATCAAATCATATCAGCAATTAAATAAACATTAAAGATAAAGCAGTAAGGCGTCCCCGACGCTTCATCAAAATGGTCATGAGAGACTAGCTTTATAATTTAGCTATCTCAGAGAGTCAGGAGTATAAAATTATACGCAGCTACAGTCTGTTTATTTACAATTTTGTACTGACACAAAATATCAAGTAATCCGGCTAACAGGTGCCGGTGGCTAAACGCCGCAAAAGTATAAGCAGGAGTGGTGGAGAAGAAACCCACTCGAGTCCCCGAACCGCCATGCTCCTAGTATGCACCATGGATGTCATGGAGGAAGATCGTGTCCTCAGGCTCTGCTACGGGATCTGGCCAAACAAAACCAGCGGGGTCAGCCCCGAATAGCAAGTACCGCCAAAGGGGCCCAATAGTTAAAATTAAAAATCTAGTTAAATAGAATGATTGATAATAGTAATACTTATTCTACTAATATAGGGTAGCGCAACATCCTCGAACTCATATGGCACCCTTACAACCAAACAAGGACAAAAGGTGCCGCATGGAGTCGAGACGTGAAAAGTCACGCAAGCTCAAGGAGAGAGCTGCGTGAAAAGTCACGCAAGCTCAAGGAGAGACACGCTTCCAACAGGAAGCGTGCTCAAACAGGAGCACACTGTTCACTGTCTTCTCCAAACAGCAAGAACACCATGGCTGAACCCAAACTTCAAAGCATCATAACTTGGCCATCCGAACTCCAAATCCAGATTTCCAAAGTTCTAACTTGGGTGAAACTGAATGCTCTTCCACATGGAAGCATCAAAAACCCATAAAATCCAACTAAAGTAGATCAAACCATGCAAAATCCGAAAATGATTAAAACTTAGATCTACAAAAATCAAAGCTTCAAAATGAAAATTTCCAAGTTCTAAACTAGTATAGATTGAGGAGAAGAACATGTTTTGGCAAATAGTTTTGTAAGAAATCATTGATAAAATCATAGATCCATCTCTTGAGCAAGTTGGTATTTGCCTTGGTTGATGGAGGAAATATTTGGTTGGTGGAGGAAATAAATGAGAGGAGAGAGAATGAGATGAGTTACATTTATAATCTTGAACCCAAGGGTTCATGATGAACCAAAGGGTTCATGATGAACCATGGGTGAACCAAAAATAGGTTTCCCAAATGAGCCAAAACTGTAGGCCCAAATGCAGAAAATAAATTACGAAATATTATTTTAGAAGGCATGGAGAAATACTGCATAATAAATATCGTATAAATACAAGTTAAATACAAATTATTGATTTCACATATTAAAATACGTATTCCAGGATCGGGGAGTGACAAATATTTATCATATTGTTTTGAAAACTAAAAACTCTTCTATATAAATAAAATCTCTAAAAAAAATTTATAAAAATATGTATCTCGCACATATTCGTACTCGACGAGACATACAAAAAATTACGAATTCATACGCGACGTGTAATACGACTATGCGACGTACAAATACCAAGTAAAAAATTTAAATACTCAATTTATAATAGAACTTTAAAGTAGAAATTTAGGGGTTTTACATCCTACCTAACTTAAAAGAATTTCGTCCTCGAAATTAAGAATGAGTAGGGGGTGAGAAGGTACAAGGGTATATCGATATAGAAGCACAGTCAAATCATTGGACGAGATAAGGAAACGACGTTGAATGAAAACATGCATTAGAGTCGTGAATTTAATAAGGCGAAGATAACCATGGATTAACGCAAGAAGGAAAATGTTTTAAGATGACGCGCAATAGGCAATAGTATAGGTTTTAGTAAAACAAAATAAATTTGAGATCTTACAGTTATGGACTCTTGAGGGTAGGTTGAGGGCACGATTTAGTGAGCGAATTAGATTTCACTCCTATATTTAAGCGAATTGAAAGTCGTGATAGGGACGAGAAAAGTACAACGCCTTCGTCCTTCTAAAAAGTTGAAAGCGGACATAATTAAGGAGTTCAAATGATGACACCATCAATTACGAATACGTGGTTCAAAGGCGATCGAATAATTTCAAAAGGATTGTCAAGGCAGTCGTGGATGGGATTCTAAAGGCCAAGTTTATCTATATCACATCCATGTAGATTGAAAAGGCGAACCAAAGTGCACTCGGTTGATCAGACCATCATGCACTGGTTCTGATTAGACAATATGTTAGTGGGTCGACCCAAATAACATGTCTTGAACAAGTCCGATAAAGAATAAGCTTGCAAAACTAAGCTATTTTAGCATCATAGGTAGATAAAATAATAAGTAAAGGTAATGATGAAAGAAATCAAATAGTCCATGATCTTATAAAATCTAAGTTCCGCCCGAAATTTGGGCCTAGGCAGTCGGCTTGGTTGACTAGACAAGTTAGGGTCCTCTAAGTGTTATAGTCCCATGAACTCATCAATATGGTTCACTAGGAAAAAGGGTTTGTTAGGTAGTGAGATATTCTACCCAACTTACAAGAGTTAAACTAGTAGTGTAAAGGGGTCAATGGATCAAGCAATCAAGGTAAAGCGCAAGTCAAGCATTACACATCGGGTGGAAAGAATTGAGTCGAGGCCGAGTCTCATCTATAGTTAAAAAGTATATTGGTTTCACGGTAGGGATTTGAGTCCGGTCTTTTTGACCCAAAAATTGCAATATGAAATTAGAGTATAAGGTGACGTGTTTTAATGGCACGTGATATACCTACATGAAGGTGGGCTCGTGTAGGTCTTGCTTGTGGAATTTGTGGGAAGGAAACGTCTAGTGTTGTGCTCCAAATATCCAAGTCATGGTAAATGACACCAAAGAATTTAAAATAGAAAGTGGGAGTTCATGAGGTAATGTTTATCGCACAAAATAAATGACCAAGTTAAAGCATGAAATAAAGATAATTTGAATTCTAGTAGATCAAGGTAAAATAAGTTAGGAATACAATTTCTAGAGAAAAAGTTTCATAGATAAGGGTATGGTCAAGGGGATGGTTCTAATCATTTCTAAGTTTCAAATAATTAGATGGTCACGATAAAAGATCTAGATTTGAGAGAAGACCAAGTAAATCAAAGATATGGTCACATGGTATTCGTGGATGACTAACTACACTTGTGTATATGCGATATTACAATCATAGGTGGTATGGCAATCTAATGTAGAATACTTCTATCTCACTAGGGTGACCTTTCTTGCTTCTTGGTCCTCTACCAATATGATCTAATCTAAATTTCAAGTTCCTCGAAGTTCTCAATAGAATTTTCAAGATACCTGCCACCATTACCAATTATCTTAGACTGTCAATTTAATTGAAATCTCTAATCAATCTCGAAATAGTCCTTGTATATCGTAAAATGAACATGCTTTTTGCCAAAATTTAAATATCCATAATAAAAGGCCTTAAAAATCAAAATTTAAATAACTCTATAAATCATAGATCATAGGACAAAATTGAAATTTGAATTTTTCCTTCAAAGTCGATATCTTCCAAAAAATTTAAACAATTTTTTTTCCATCATCTCTTCCAAATTAAATAAACTTATAAATCGTACACGCAATTTTAAAACCTCAAGTTCTCTCCCTTCTAAATTTTCGTCTCTCTAGTCATCTACAAAATTATAATTTAAACTCTTTAAATAATTTCGAGATTTCCACACTTAAAGTTAACCGTAAATCAAGTGTTACTATGTAAAAACTTAAGTTATTTCTCAATCGATTCCATATCCCTAATAAATCATAACTATTTCACCATTTCAAAAAAAAAATTTCGTAAATCAAAGATTTGTTTTCTCGCTCCAGTTATCCTCTTGTGTATACCACCTTATAATAAGGTAATAATATTCTCACTATCCTTTGAAGGCGGTGATATGCTACTACCCAACTTGGAATTAACTAATCCTTAAGATCCTATTTCTAGGAAAATAATACCTTTATGACTCAATTTAAAATCTCAATGCATATTAATGGTTAATGTAATCCTTCAACCATGTGTTTAACCTATGAGCATATACTAGGGTAGTCATCTTCCTATCAAGTATGGAAATAAGGATTACGGTAGGAAGAGCTCAAGCAAGATGCAAATCAAGGAGGTCGAATGAGAGTTCGGAATTTGAAGTCAAGAAAGGGTGTCAAGTAGGTGGATGAAATTCTAGACTCTAATCCTATATTACAGGCCCGTTCAGTACAGTCATGTAACCGAAACGGCAAAATGACCTGCATAGGCCACCACAAAAACATGTAACGCCCCAGTCCCAAATACTTGAGACTAGATACGTATCATGCCAGCTGTATACATACGAGTAAATATACGGCTCGTATGTATACATAAGCTATAAAATGTAGAAAGCCAAGACACTAAATCTCATCCACAAAGATAAATAATAATATAAAAGCAACTTTGAGTTTGTCATGTATACAATCGTTGGACGGAGACAAAGTCCACTACCAACCAAATTAAATAAGGAAAAATATACAAGGAACAAATTTAGCAAGCGAGGGCAAGTGACGAGTCCAAGAGCAATCATCACAGAGGAAAGAATGGCCTTAGATAGAGCACCTGCAAGAAATCATGAAACGCACACCTAGAGAGATCACCAGGTCCTCAGAGGGACGTAACAAGACACATAATATCATGCCATAAACTGAATAATAAAGCTCAACAGAAAAGTATGCATGAGTAAAGGTTCCTAACCATTCTACGTGGATTGTAATTTAGATGACAACGTTCTACGCAGGGGCTGTCTCAAGCAAGTAATAAAGAGTGGCCAACAAGTAGCGCTCATCTGAGACACTATCGGCCGGGTAACACGTAGCGCTCATCCGAGACACTATCTCCGAAATGTGTGTAAAATAAAAGTAGCCCCTACGCTAGTAGTTGTCCCCTCCCCCCAATGATACTATACGTGTGTCGTAACCATGACACACAAACACGTGTCGTTTCCACCATACTGTTTTAATATAGATAACTGTCAAGTCTTCTAATCATGCATCTATTGACAGTTATTCCTACGCATGCATACGGGGGATCAGCCCACACGCAAGTGACCTCTATATGATACTCACAACTCTCACATACAACTCGTGTACAATCGTGACAAGTCAATGAGACACACTAAATTTGACGGTAGTCCCTTAACTCTAAGTCAATTGTATAAAATATAGTAATTTGTATCTACATATAATTTAAAAAAAATAACTTGAAAATAAACACAACATGCATGATATTGAGCAGAAAATTTAAACAGTAAAGACAAGGTGTCTTGCCTGGTGTGTCGCCTGGTGTGGTACGATATTCTAAAAGTTCCAATTGTTTAATAGCCAAAGCCAATTGGGAAGGGTCCGGATTCCTGAGAAAATAAGAGTATATGGTTAGTCACGGCCCGCTATGATAAGCGAAGAGATTTTGAGTAAACAATATTTATACTAATTGAGAATATTTAAGTTTATAAGAAAACTAGATTTTTATTCATAAGTTTAGCTTTAAGATAAATACTTTTAAAAGAATAAATTATTTTAGGCAAATACTTTAAGTTTATCAAATAGGATTTTTATATAGGGAACATAATTTGTACTAGTCAAAATATTAATAATATATATATTTTTTTTTAAAAGCAACTTAGGCTCATATTTTGGTTTTAAAAACTAATTTCGTCGAAATACATTTTCAGGCTAAAAGTTATAATTTTGCAATAATACAAACAAAGACATCAATAATACTAATAATAATAATAATATTAATAATAATAATAGCAATAATTAACATAATAATAATAATAATAAAAACAAATAATAATAGATAATAATAATAATAATAATCACAATAATAATGATAATAACAGAAATAATAATCATAATAATAATAATAATAATAATAATAATAACAATAATAATATTATTATTAATACCTTTTAAAACCTTATCCTACTTTTCTATACAGAAGAGAGAGAGTGAGAGAGGAATGAAGATTGAGGGAGCGGGGGTTTCGGGAAGAGCTTACCAGAGGGCGGTCGGCGGTGAGCGGCGTGCGGCGTGGTGAAGCAGCACGTGGCATCCGGAGGGTGTCGCCGGCGCGACGGTCAACGCGCGGTCGGGGGACGACCATGCGAGAGAGGCGCGGAGGGGGTTTTTTACCGATGGGGTCGAAGGAACAAGGCGGTCAGGCGCCGGTGATGGCGGTTGGGTTGAAGCTCTGGCGGGCAGTCGGAGCAAGGTGGCGCCGGTGGTCGGGTGGTTCCCGGCTGCAAGAAGGCGGCGAGAGGGTTTCGCCGGAGAGGGCGTGGCGGAGTAGGGAGGATGAAGGCGGCGGAGAGGAAGCTGGCTGGGAGAGGCGTGCGGGATCCGACTGTGGAGGCTCCGTTCGCGGCTGCGACGAGGGGGTCCCGAGCGCGCGGATCCGACGGTGGTCGTCGGCGGCGGCGGCTATGAGCGCCGGAGAGACAGGCCTCGAACATCAGCGCGTAAAGGGCGGTTGATCCGGAGGGTTGTGATGGCACGTCGGCGGAGTTCGACAACGCGCCGCTCGCGGAGGGACGAGGTGGAGCAGCGCGACTGTGCTCCGGGGGAGGCGGAGGAAGGGAACGCTCGAGGCGTAGTCCCGTGGAGGACCGCGGAGAGGTGGCCGGTCGGACACCACGATGGTGCGAGACTCGACGAGTAGGCGGGATTTCGAGGGGAGAGGCGGCTGGTGGTCCTGGATCCACACGGCATTAGCCACGCAGGTGGCTGGACAGGCGCCGACGACGGGGAGGTGGAGCCCGGCCATGGTGGCCCCAAGGTCGGGGCGTAGGTTAGGATTCTCCTTTCATTTTCTTTATTTTTTTCTGGTTGTGGTAGTCGTGGTGTCGGTGGTGGTCTGTTGTTGACGGGGATGGTGTCGAGGCCTGGTTTGTCGGGTGGGATGGAATATTGTATATGTAAAATAATCAGCGGATGGAAGGTAGACACGGACACGATGCACACTTTGGTTGGAACTGGTTTGGTGAAATTATGGAGGAGTACCTCTCCTTTTATATGAGGTGAGAATTCCCATTAGGATAGGGATTAGGATTAGTTTTAAACCCCGTGGATAATAACATATTAAATTAAATTTGGTTTAAACTTATTTTGTTCAAATCCAAATCAAACTTAGATAAAACACTCATTTAATTTAAATTCACATGAAATCATTTTTATTTATCAAAATTAATTCAAATATTAATAAAACAAGTTTTTAAATATCTTTTTTCATAATTACTAAAATATGGTAAAAATAAATTTCGAAAATCATAATATTTACTTAAATATTAAGTCATGAAGTAGCTTTTATAAATAAAAAAATGTATTAATAAACCTATTGTAAACTTCGCAAAATATCTAGAATACATTTTATATAAAACACAATTCCTAAACCACTACTTATTTTTAAAAGACGAATAAAAAAAACTATTTTATAAAATATTTATCATATTGTTTTGAAAACTAAAAATTCTTCTATATAAATAAAATCCCTAAAAAATGTTTTATAAAAATATGTATCTCGCACATATTCGCACTCGACGAGACATACGAAAAATTGCAAATTCGTACGCGACGTGTAATACGACTATGCGACGTACAAATACCAAGTAAAAAATTTAAATACTCAATTTATAATAAAAATTTAAAGTAGAATTTTATGGGTTTTACAGAGAATAAGAGAGTAATGAGAGAGAGATATAATAGAGAGAGGGGTTTTACTTCATGTAGAAAAAAAGAGAGAGGGGGGGTCGGCTGAGTGTGGGGTGTTCTTTTTGTGTGGGAAGTGAGAGAGTAGGAGAGAGAGAGAGTTACATTATATATATATATATATATATATATATATATATATATATATATATATATATATATATATATATATATATATATATATATAAAAGAGAGAGGTAGAGATATTTTTATATAAAATAAACGTATTTTCAAATAGGAAAAAATGCAGACACGTCAGTGGGACGTATGGGCAGTCATGGTAGGGTCCATGCCAAACTGGGTCGGACATTGGGCCAAGTTTGGACAAAGTCGAAGCCAAGATTTAATTAATTTATAAATTAAATGAATTAAAATTACGGATGGAATGGGAGCACAAGGGAGATCAAATCGGTGGCACGCAAGTGGCGCGTGCATAGTAGGCTCAAAACAGGCCAGGGCCATATATTGGGGCGACTGGATTGGACTGATGTCGGGCCCGGAAATTAAATTGAAAATTAAGTCACGAATTACGGCAGACGATAAATTAGTCTAAATTGACCCGAAAGTTGTGCAAAGAAAATGGAGCACAAAATGGAGTGTCTGAGTGGGACACGAAGGTCATGGGTGAAGAGCGTCTCGAGTAGATCATTCATGATAGGTTGGTTCTGGGAAAACGACTGGTCTTGCGCTCCCAAATTAAAAGTCACGGTAACGTGCAAACAATGATCAAAGATAAAAGTGGGAATAATTATTCAACGATTAATTGGTCTAAGTTGATCCGAAGTTGCGCGATACAAAAAGGGCACAAGGGAACGAGTTTAAGTGGGACATGATATATCAAAACGAAGATAATCTCGTCCACTACAAACTTCAAGAAGGAAGTTTCCAGAGATTGGCATCCCTGATGCTCTAGAAATCCAAGTCATGATAAAGAGCATTAATGATATAAATTAATTAAATCAAAATTAATTATCGAGAATAAATTATTTAGAAATTTCAAAATAATCCCAGAAATTCAGGGGGCTTACAAAAACTTCTATATTTTGTAAAGTTGATTTAGTTGTTGTGAATGAGCAGTTAGTATTTATGAGCACTTTATTTCTTGCGGGCTTGACAGCGCTCTACCGCGGACTCTGCGGCGTAGGCTGGGCTTGGACACGCACTCGTATCCCGAAAAGCGGGTGCGGGTCGTGACAAGTTTTTATGGTGGAGAGTGGACACGTGGTTGTTTTTGGATGGAAATGAGCAGTGGAGAGGTGGACACGTGCTGGATTGGTAAGCTTAAAATTCATCCACTCAACTAAAAACTCAATAATTAATAGCCCCTAAATATAGTAATTAATTTAATTATAATAGTTAATATTTTTACCATTTAATTATAGTAATTAATTTAATTATGGGTTACCAACATTCACTTTCAACATCCATCCAAACAACCGAACTCATTTTTTCTTCACTTTCAACAACCATCCAAACACCAAATCCATTTTTCTTCCACTTGCAGGAGACAAAAATTACTACACCCAAATACATTTTGGTAAGTGCCACTTTCACACTTTCAACTGTAACTCATCACAACGTAAGTGCTTCGAGGTCGCTGAATTAATTAGTAGTCTAATTATTGGAAGTTTGTTACCGTCCATTAACACATGGTTCGAATCCTTAAACATAGTTGAAAAATTAGGTCCAACTTCAATCAATCAATCGATTCAAAATTGTCACTTCAATCACATATTTTGTCCATATTTTGAAGGTGGTAACTGATAGCATATGGATGTGATTGTGGTGATGGTTAAGAAATATAGGAGAATATTGACATAGTCGGGTCACTGTCGGTATCGTGCCATGGAAAGGAAAAGAAAATCAACATCCATCCATTCATTCATTCCTTATGCACGTTTTCTAAGTAATTGGCACGAGTGATAAGAACCACCTGTCGACGACTCGACATGACTAAAAATGCAGCACGTCTCGGTTAGGACCGGTCCAGATATAAAACAGACATGATTTTGGATTTGAACAATCCTATTCTGCTTAGAATAATTTTTAGATTCAACATGATTTCAATAAGAGGTTGTTTGGATCGTAGGAAAATCATGGTAAGTGGAGTATTTTACTGTAACTGGCCGGAACTCGTGGCAGTTGCAGCGTTTGGTTCGTATAAAAATCGGCGTTGCAGGTGTCTAATCCATGCAACAGTAGTTGCAGCCCTTGTTAGCAATTCGGAAAACAAGAAAAATTCGGAACGACAAAAGTACGAGTATAAATCGGCTCAGTACAAACAAAATACGTTCAAAAATTCGGACAAATATTCAAAAAATAAAAATATTGAGGTTAGAAACTCCACATTCTTCAATATGTTGTCAAATTTGGTTAATTAAACAGGTTCCCAGCACATTTTTTGTGCCAATTTTTTCAATAATTTATACATGACACGTTTAAAACTTCACATGCTTAAAATTTACGTACTGATTTGGATCTGTCAAAAGTACACAAGTATTATACGTTTATGAAAGGTACAGAAAAATTCGCGTATAATACGAGTTTTATTCGGGTGATTGCTAACAAGGGTTGCAGCACACAAATTTTTCTTACAACCAAGTTACATCAAAAAAGTGAGGGAAGTGAGAAGAAAGTGGGGAGAGAGGAGCTGCTAGCGGTGGCGGATGTAGCGGTGGGGAGTGGTGGCGGGTGTGTGGAGAGAGGAGGAGCTGGTGGTGGTGGTGGCGGGGTGGTGGGGAGTGGTGGCGGTGGTGGTGGGGAAAGAGGAGGATTGGCGGTGGTGGTGGTGGTGGTGGTGGTGGTGGGGAGAGAGTAGGAGCTGGTGGTGGCGGTGGGGAGTGGTGGCGATGGGGGGGAGAGTGGTGGCGGTGGCGGCGGTGGTGACGGTGGGGAGTTTTTTTTAGGAAAAAAAATGTAAAGAGAGAGAGAAAGCTGATATATATATATATATATATATATATATATATATATATATATATATATATATATATATATATATATATATATATATATATATATATATATATATATGGGGTAACCATATCTAGGTTTACCATATCTCCAAAAAAAACTTTCACTTTCTACTTACATAACTATCAAAACACCAAACAAAATTTTTTTTTCCCACTTGCAGCAGATAAAATATATTCTATTAAAACACATTTTGGAAAGTACCACTTGCTGCAAGTCTCCGAAAACTCAACTTGTTGTAAGTGCAACTTTCACACTTTAGAGTTACATCTATCCAAACAACCCCTAAACATCAGCGTGTATGTAAATAATCTTCCATGATCAACTTACAATAAAAAGATCGAAAAACAACCAAAATTAGTTATGAATTCGACAATCCAACCTTCAAGACCGATCTTGATCTCAGTGGAAGCACAACACAAATTTATTCAACTGTAACAAATGATACGGCACACTTAGAACAAATTATCCGAATATCTTTGGTCATCTTCATCTTTGAAGGCAGAAAAGTAATTATATTTGGTGTATTAGAATTTACTAAATGTAAATATTTAAATTTATTCGAATTATGCCTCGAGCAATAGTTATTTTTTATTATCCATCAAATAATTTCATCGACACTTAATGCCTTTAGAAGGTTTTTTTTCCCCAGTAATTTTGTTGTAATATGAGAGTTTTGTTTTTTCGACAGTTTTTACAAATTCATTTACTATTATCACTACTTCTGTTGATAAAAACTGTTCAAGACCTGCAGTATTTTTTGTCAGTACAAAGAAATACTGCAATTTTAATTTTTTTAGCAGTTGCATTTATTAATGTCAATACCATTGCATCTGCATCTCTTCTTAGTTCTTATGGCATCAAATTAGTCTACCGTCCGTCACTGATATATTGTTTCTAGGCCAAATTATTTTAACCTCCTATATATTTCATGTTTATTAAACAAAATTTTTTACTCTGAAAATAATTCGACAAACTTCTGTATTCTTGATTTTATATAAATAATTATTATACTAATCATTTTTATTTTTAAAATAAAATAAATCTATAAGAGTCTGTAATTATTTTGAAAACAAGGAAGGTCGTTTTAATACTCACCAAAATAGGAAGATTAGAACCAATGTTATTCCCAACAGCTAACCAGGAATAAATCCAATTGGAACCCACAAACCTGAAACTGATTTGGACTCAAAATCCAGTACAGACCCTAACTTGGACATGACTGAACCAAACCATATGAAGACTGATCCGATCTCCAATTATTAGTACACAAACAAATAGGAAAATTTTCATACAAAGCGTTGAATATTTGTAAAATTTCACTCAAAGCACAAAGTTTGGAATTATTCCCTAGGGAGCACAAGAACGTCCTTCCGATGGACGTTTTCTATTTTTTAATATTTTTTTCTTGTCCGTTTCTAATCTGTTAACTCCGTTTTAATAATAAAAAAACGTCCTTCCTATGGACGTTTTCCCTTAGCAAAACACCCATCCTAAGGACGTTGTTTTTTTTTTTTTTTTTTTTTTGCAACGACGGAAACCAAAAATAACAAAAAAGTAAAACATAAAAATACACATAAATGCTACAAAGAAGGAAACAAAAAAGAAGAAGCATTAATTACACTCGACTGCAAATATGTCATTATTAATATAACTAAATTAGAGAGAGAGAGCAAAGAAGAAAACAGGAAAAAAAAAAGGAAGCATTAATTAACTCGACTGAAAATATGTCAATAATACAACGATTTCATTATTATTAATGCAAAAAATGAAGCATTAATTTCTGTTTTCTTCTTGGTAGTTGCGGTGGTCCGACAACTCCGGCCATTTTACGTGAACGAGAATCCCACGTTTCTAAACTGGCTAAGAAGGAAACATAAATTAATGCCAAGAAGGAAACATAAATTCAATCCCAAAAAAATAAAAGTTTAGAAATGCCAAGAAGGAAACATAAATTCAATCCCAAAAAAGGAAAAGTTTAGAAACGGGCAAGTAACTAAGGGATTTTCTATTTTTTTTTTAACGGAGTTAACGGAGGAGAAACGGGCAAGTAAAAAAATATATTAAAAAATAGAAAACGCCCATCGGAAGGCCGATTTTGTGCTTCCTAGAAAATAATCCCAAACTTTGTGCTTTGAGTGTGATTTTATAAATATTCAATGATTTGTATGAAAATTTCCGAAACAAATATTGCGATCAGGGGCTACAAAGTTGCCACCTAAAGATAAGCAATGTCGGCTTAGATGGCTTCGGTTAAAAAAATAAACTTTTTTTTTCTAGATATTTTTCTTATAAATTTTTTCATGAGTCAGCACGTCCATCCGAAGTTTGAATTGTTTGTTACGTCCTTAATACTTGGTAAATATGTTCTCTAGGTGCAAACAAATTCTTAATAATTGAACATCTAGGTCACCTTTGATTTTTGCGAAATCAAAATCTTGAAGAAAAATCATTTATTTTCTACATTTAAATATAAAAAGAGATGAATAATCCACAAAGAAAAAGAAAATAAGAGAAAATTGTTTCCTACCACCATCCTAAGGATTCAGTATTCTCCCAATTTTTGATATTTACTACAAAAATTTATGTCTAAACTATCCTTGTTTAAAAAATTTCAAACACCATTTTTATTAACCATACGTGAAAGTTAATTTATAAACTTTTTTCCTTATTATCGTATAGTGGCTGTATCAATATTTTTATACTGCCATCTGTATCCAAGTTTTACTTCTTATTTAAAAAAAAAAAATAAAACAAAAGAGTTGGACCGTATTATTATTTTGAAAGTAGACACGACCCTTGTTAGCAATTCGGCAAACGGAAAAAATTCGGAACGGCAAAAGTACGAGTATGAATCGGCAGAATATAAGTAAAATACGGTAAAAAATTCGGTCAAAAATTCGTCTAACAAAAAACATTCGGATCAGATTTAATTCGTGTTTAGTACATTTCATATGAACCAATTCGACACTAAAAATTCGGCATATATATAGGGTCCACCCACCTCTACTTTTTCATAAACAAGGGTTCAGTGTGAGAATAAGAAGAGGTTGGATGATGGAAAACCGAAATATTTTTCTTTGATTGTTGCAAGCAACTTGTGCAAAGACTCCTGGATTTCTTTTTTTTGGTTAATGTAAGACTTTTTTTTTTCTTTTCTTTTAATAATTTGCCAGTCTTAATATCTAATAGCAGCAAGAGTCAAGAAAGTCAAGACTGTTGGGTTTCTTGGTCACATTTTTTTGGCCAATTTTTTTAAAAATTCGTACGGTACGTGTTTAAAACGTCACAAGCTTAAAATTTGCGTACAAATCCGAATTTTTCAAAAGTACGTAAGTATTATACGTTTATGTAAGATACAGAAAAATTCGCATATAATAAGCGTTTTATTCGGGTGATTGCTAACAAGGGACACGACCTCTGTAATGCCCATGTAAGGTAGAAGGTTAATGTATTTATTGATATATTAATTAATTTATTTGTAGAAAGTGAACATATTTCAATTTGGACCTACCTATGGACAATAAGCAAGTCAGTTAGCAGATGATGATTGTGTCTGGAAGTCTGATGTTCAATAAACCACATTTTAACATACTGGTTAAAATTCATCCGAGTAATCAATTCCTATACACTGTTTATATATTGTATTGTAGTGTGAATTTGTTGGTTATTAAGTAAATTAATTAATTAATTAAATAAAACAAAAATGATATGTTTAGATTTTTTGTATCGTCTCCTCTTATGTTTCAAGTTCAAACTGAGTTTTTTTTTTTCAGTTGTTGCTTCCCACAAATTCGAAATCCGAAAGAAATTCCCCTCTGGATTGAATTCTCTGACAACTATTATATTATATTATTTATATTTATATCCAACCACCAAAACTTAAAAAGACTCTTCTCCTTCAGTTCACAGAATACACAGCCTCTTAGCAATGGCGTTGCTCGCCCTCTCCGCCGCCGCCGGCGACATGCACATCCTCCCGCCGCCGCCGCCGCCGCCGGCGTGCTCCTCCAGCCCCGACATGTAGCTCCTCACCTCCCTCCTCACCATCTCCTGCATCGCCGACAGGAACTCCGCGCTGAACGGAACCCTCTCCCTCCTCTCCCCCGCCGCCTCCGCCGCCGCCGCCGGAGGCGGATCCATCGACGTTCCCGGAAGAGACAGGCTCAGGCACGTGACTGGATCCTCAACCACCGCCGCCGGAGGCGCCTCCGGAGGCACCGCCGGCATCGGAGGCGGCGGCGGAGGCGGAAGCCGTGGGGAAGGCTGCTCACCGACGTCGGATCCGGAGCTGCTGAAGGAGACAACGGGTCCGACGCTGCCGGACCCGTTGAGACCCGGGTACCTCCTCCGGAGGGTGGAGTTCCAGTGGTTCTTGACGGAGTTGTCGGTCCGGCCCGTGAGGAGGCGGGAGATGGCGGCCCACTTGTTGCCGAAGCGGCGGTGGGCCCGGATGATGGTCTCGTCCTCCTCCGGGGTGAAGGGCCGGTGCTCGACCACCGGCGAGAGCTGGTTGCACCAGCGGAGGCGGCACGACTTCCCGGACCGGCCCGGGACGGAGCGGCTGATCAGCGACCAGTTCCGTGGGCCCTGCTTCTGGACCTCGCGGCTGAGGGCCTCGTCCTCCTCGGGGCTCCACGGGCCCTTGATCCGGTCCGAGTCGCGCCGGGACGAGAGGGGTTTGGGCCGACGAGACGACATGGCTGGAAATTTTTTCTTCTTTTCTTCTTTAGGTTTTTCCGTTTGGAAGTGGAGTGGGGACCTTATATAGTGGTGGGAGTGACCGGTGGGGAAGAAAATTGGGGGGCTGCACCTGGGGTTTCCAGGCAGTCGGTTGCTTCATACAGCTGGCACTGACACGCGTCCACCGTTTCGGGACGGAGTTGCATTTTGGATTTATTGGTTGCCATAAATAATAGAGAGCGGGGAGTAAGGGTTAGGGTTTAGGGGGTTACATAAAATCACATGGTAATGTTTGGATGATAACTATTTAGCTTACGACTTACTTACAATAGTCTAGGTGACAATTTTTAATTGGATTTATTTTCTCCTTGTGAGGTGGTGGTGGAGAGAGTTGACCAAATTAGCATCTGTCATCTTTAGCTTCTGTCATCTGTCATCTTGGCGGTTGTTGGTTGTAAGAATGTTGTACTCGAAATAGTTTGTATCATATTATATTTAGTTCAATAGATTGGTTTCTTGTATGTTAGTAGCACTTGCGATATTTGTTGTTCAACTATACAAAAAAAATATTATATTATCCCGTAGGATTTTTTTCGAAATACATACTATATAGTGTTAGGAATTTAAATGTTAAATAGTGCATATGTAAACTTTGTCGTAACTAAATGAGAAAAAATAAAATGGTGGAACGCTTATGAGATTGTTAAATTGGAAGATAAGTTTGACATGTCGTGTAACTATGAATAAATCTCTAGTTAGCTATGCTTAAAAGGGAGAGTTGATTCCACGTGGAATTGATGGTGCATTCGTAGCTGTACAATATTCTGTCGCAAGCTGAACTAGACAATGTTGCCGCTTTGGGTTGAACGGCACGCTAACAAAGTGGAACCACCCAAATAAATATTATAGCGCATTTGCTTCCACATCGGACCAAAAAAAAATTAAAATTGGGCCAGCTGGAAGTTGTCATGTATCTTCATCTGGACAAACATTGTGATTTCAAATATCATCGAAAAGTTATGTAAGCTATCCAAATTACTAGTGCAATGGCAGATGCAATCGATGCAATTTGCGACAAGCATTGTTGCACTGAAGTCCAACATTACTTGCATGTTATGCTGAAAGAGAACCGATCGATTCCTTATCTAATATTGTATTGTTAGTCGTTCAAGCTTTGTGAGATGAAGTTAACATTGTTGTCACTTTACTCACACGACATGCTAATCAAGCGAAACCACCTAGACAAGTATCATGATCTCTCACAAGTTTACTTGCACATCCTGGAAGTTGTCTTATATTTCTGGACGAACATTGTGATTTCAAATAACGTCGAGACTCAAGGTATGCTAATTACTATATTTAGTGCAATGATAAATGAGATCGATGCAACACCTGCAACAAGTATTATTGTACTCCAATCTATATCATTACTTGTGTAATATGCTTAAAGAAAAACGATTGTATGTAGAACTAAGGCTATATATTTTAGTTGTACAAGCTTTGTCAGAGTTGAAGTTGAGAATGCTGCCGCTTTAGTTGCACACCAAGGTAAGGAAGTGGAGCTACTTGGACAAATGTTATAAATATCTAGCACGATTACTTGCACATCACGTCACAAAAAAAAAGTCAAAATAGCATAAAATTGGACAAAAAATGTGTCTCCGAATGTCATATATATATATATATATATATATATATATATATATATATATATATATATATATATATATATATATATATATATATATATATATATATTGCATATGACCTCTTGTCTAGTGGTTAAGAGAGATTCATGCGGTCCGAGTGGTCAGGAGTTCGAATTCCAGTAGAAGCGATTCCAGAAACAATTTATCTGTTTCCAAATATATATATATATATATATATATATATATATATATATATATATATATATATATATATATATATATATTGTTGAAAATAAATGGTGGAGATAAGTTAAACATATTTGTATGAGATATTAGTCACGACGAATCAATTCCAAATCAACTTGCAACAAGTTGGATATTTAAAAAACTACTTTGGGATGATCTTTCTTGAAACGATGAAACAATTAGAGAATGTGTCCGTATTGGCTTATTCCAAGTTCAAATTCAAAAAGACCAACCAATACATGATATATTAGTTGGTACTTAGTTGTTTTAGCAAAAACGATTAGAAATGCCAATTAAGTGCAAGAGTGTAGGTAAAAGAGGCGGCTTGAATCCCGGATTCCTTGCGCCATACCGTTTATTCATGCACTTTAACGTAAGCTCTTTTGCTTAATAATGTCACTCGCGCTTTAGAAACCATGAAATGACAGTTATATACTAATGAGTGGTCAATTTTTAAATTGCAAACTAACATTCTTTTTTATCAAAGACCAATATGGTTTATTTATATGCGATAGAAATAATACTCTTCTAATTATATATATTAAAGTTGGACGGAAAGGAGGAGGAAAGGAAGAGAAGAAGGGAGAATTTGACCAGGCCAGGCTGGAAGGAATATTGCTAGGATATTTGCTTTAATTAGTAGATATCGTTAGGCCTACCTATCTATATAAAACTAGTAATGTTTATATTTACAATTTCCAATACTCATGAAACCATACTTGTGCATGCGACCTTGATGCCAAGGGGGTAGGGAGTTCTCGATGCAGTCAAACATGATTTTTTTTTTTATTAAATGAATTATTTAATCCCATTTCCCATTAATTGGAAGGCAATTTATTTTGTTAAATGGAAAGTTTTCAACCACTACCTTTATTCTTTTGATTAAATAAAACAAATAATAATGTTCTCTTCTGGCTCGAATTCAATCCACTAGTGAGAATGTAGTTCACTTCAGTCATTTGAGCTAGATGTACATGCATAGCAGGTAGTTCGTAGATTATTATTAGACATAGCCGACCATGAGATCCCGGGAATCGAGACCGACTTTGGTAAAAATTTAAGAAACTAAAATTAAAGTAAATATAACTGTTTGTCATTGATTGTAAAAGTACAGAACAGTTTTATGGGAGGACTGAACTTAGACTCACAATACAAACTCGCTTGTACAAAGAAAGCCTAGGGACAAAAGCCTAGGTACAGCAGACTAAGTACAATTGTTTATTTTAGACTCTGGGGGGTGACGATATAGGCTCGGGAAGGCGACGGCATCCCTGCCATACTCCTTGGACGATCGGTATGCAGCCTTGGCTCCAGAAGATTTGCTCGGCGTTGAAGAAATGCTCTCTTTGCTCCCTCTCTGCTTTTTCCTCCAAGTCTTCTGATCTCTAAAAGGGGTCTCTCTGGTCACACTCTCTCCGTTGTGTATATTGCCAGGGAATGTATATGTTTGTAAGGGAATGGCACCTTGCTATTTATAAGAATGGGGTGTGTTCATTAGGGTTGCCAATGATTGCTTCCTGGAGATGGCGGCGGCCTGTGGATTGGTCAATCTAGGCCATTCATTTTGATTGTGATGAATCTGGACCATTAAGTGTAGATTACACCAAATCTCATCAGCAGTTAATGCTGATTGGAATAAATCTTCCTCATAATGATCTTCTGATGTCTGCGAATAAATTTGATTCATTCTCCTGCCACGTGTCCCAGATTATTGGGATTTGACCCAATCTCTGATTGCAATAAATCTGAGAAATTGATTTGGCTTAGGACACGTATCCTAGGAGCCACTGGGGGGATCTGAACCGCATAAAGATTGAGTCGCATAAGATTTGGGCCGCATATGGTTTTGGGCCACGTGTCAGGGCTGCCTGGGTAGTGGCCCTCCCTCGAACCTTTGAACCGCATGGAGGTGATCATTGCGAGCCGCATAGGGATACATCCGACTGAGCCGCATGGAAATGGTCCGCTTGAGCGGCATGGGAAGGCCTCCGCTTGAGCCGCATGAGACTGTTTCGGCCTGAGCCGCATAGGATGGCTTCATTCTGAACCGCATGGGAAGTCTTCGCTCGAGCCGCATATGAACGCCCACGTGGCAAAGCCACGTGGCATTTTTATGGATCTCGGGGGATTGTGTCAGAGATCTCTTTCTCTTCCCTAGGGGTCTATCATTATGACAGAGTCATAATTACCTCTCTTGTGTCAGGGCTGTCACTTTTTTCAGAGTTGTCAGCCATCAAAGTAATTAATGCAGCATAGGTCGGAGGGGAACACTGTTACGCCACGCGTCTTCTGAGCTGCATGGGATGTCTTGGGCCGCATAGTCCTTTATGCCGCATGACTCTCTGAGCCGCATGGGCTTTCTGAGCCGCATAAGATTTCCTAGCTGCATGGATCATTTTTCATGCTTCTACAAGACCCCCTTCAAAGTTTTCAATTTGTAAAATTGAAATACTTTGAATAAGAAGCATGACTGTATGTTTTTCTTGGCCGCATGGATATCTTGGCCGCATAGAAGTTTCAGCCGCATGAACTTTTGAGCCGCAGAGTTGTTTCAGCCGCATGATTCCTTGCCACATCATTATGTCATGCATGCAAATCTTTTTTGGAGCAGGATCCCAAGAGTTTCTGATCTTTAATGAGCTAGTCTGTATCGATAGCCGAAGAGTCGACTACTTTGTACGAGGCGTCGGTCTTGGTCCTCCTTTCTCTATAAATAGAAGGGTATTTAAAGGGATTTCTCTCTTAGACTCTTCTTGATTAAGATTTCTGTCTTGCTTTCTTCTTCTGACTGACAGACAACGATGGCACCTAGGGCTTCCAAGGCAGTGAAGAAGGCTGTGGCGAAGAGCAGGAAGTCGGCTTCGTCTTCAACTACCGCACCCCCCGTTCGTCTTGACGTTCATGTTGTCGTCGAAGGTAAGGACTGTGTGGAAGATTGGGTGTTCTGAAACCCTAATAGATGCTGCTCTGTTGCATTGCTTCGTGCATAATCATTTGATGCGAGCTTTTCAAATTATATGGTCCGCATACACGTCCCATGAGCCACATAGAATATATTCCATGTCAGAGTCGCATAAAAGTTGTCTTTAAACGGGCTGCATGAACATCTCTGAATATTTTCTGACTGTTTTCATCATTCATCATCACTTTTTTTTTGTCTTTTGGTTCTTGTAGTGTCTCCACCGAATGCTGAGATTGCAGTGGCAGAGGAGCCGCCGCACCCTGGCATTAACCAGGGGCCTCCCTCTGTTAAGGAGGAGGCAATGAAAGAAGAATTGGCGCCTGAGAGGGACGACATCCTCCCCACTATCGAGAATGCTGAGGGTGGCAGCGCTGGGAATTCTGATTCTCCTACTCTGGACGAGGATCTTCCTCAATTGCATCCTTCGTATGTAAGGTGGTTGAAGGAGTTGTATACGCACACTTCTGCAACTAGGGTTTTAAGGTTTCTCGTAAATGTATATCTGTAGTCTTTACTTTGTTTTGCCTTTCTTCTTGTCTGCATGAAGAACTTTCCTGTAACCGCGTGGATGTAACTGATTGAATGAATAGAATATTTTTGCTTCACTCTTTTGTTGTGTAATAATTATTTTATTGGGACATTTTGTATGGACCCATTGCCCCTAACGTACCCTGGTTTTGGATACGGGCAACAAGTTGAAGGGAACGAACATACTTACTCAGAGGTACCAAGGACATGGTGAGTATGAGAGTTTCTTCGACGGAGCCTTCCCACTCAGAGGTAATGAGGACATGGCAGGAGTGGGCTCAATGAAGATGAGGTACATAGAACGACTCAGAGGTAATGAGGACATGGAAGTTCTATGTAGGGGGTGATTTGTTTTTGGCGGAAGTGAAATGACTCAGAGGTAATGAGGCCTCTAACTCTTGTAGTCGGCATCGGTAGTTATCATCCGTCGTCAATTGATAAGTGAGGGCGACGCGAAGTGAGGGTATTTGGGTCTCTAATGGGAGAACTGCCTCACTCCCGTACACCAGAGAGAATGGTGTGTTCCCGGTAGCTGTTCGGACTGTAGTACGGTACGCCCATAAACATTCACCGAGCTTCTCATTCCAGTCGCGTTTGTTGGAAGAGACAAATTTCTTGAGGAGTTTGATAATTGTTTTATTGAATGCCTCTGCCAACCCGTTTGCTGCTGGGTTGTATGGCGTCGAAGCAAAATTCTGGATGCGGTGTTTATCACAGAACCGGTAGAAGGCGTGGCTTGCAAACTGCGGACCGTTGTCGTGGATGATCCTTCGGGGCAGTTCAAAGCGATAGATGACGTGATGCTTGAGGAAGCTGATCACGTTCGAAGTTTTGACTTCTGCTAGTGGAACAGCTTCTGCCCATTTGGAGAAGTAATCCGTGATCGCAAGTATGAAACGATGTCCACGGGAGGAAGGTGGAGTAATTGGACCAATGATATCCATTTCCCATGCTTCGAAGGGCCAGGATGCCACTGTCGGATGTAAAAATTTGGATGGCTGGTGAATGAAGTCCGCGTGGACTTGGAAGGCTTTGCACCTTCTTACATAGTCTATCGCATCCGCTACCATCGTGGGCCAGTAGTAGCCCATTCGGCGAAGACGGTCTTGCAATTTAGGACCAGGCTGATGGGCCCCGCAGACACCGTCATGCGCTTCTCGTACGACTTCTTTGGCTTCTGCGTTTGACAGACACCGAAGCAATAATCCATCGTAGGATCGCCGATACAGCATTTTTGTCTCTGTATCGTAGAAGAATCTGAGGGAACGCCGTCTAGTGGAGGTGGCCTCCTTTGGGTTCTCGGGGAGGATGTCGTAGGCGACGAAGTCGATGAATGGTTGTCTCCAATCTGGGGCACCGTCAATCGCCTGAGCGGAATAACTTGCCACGAATTGAACATTGTTCTTGGGGCAAACCAGCTCGTGGCCTATCACGTCTACCGATTGATGGGTATGATTCGGAACTGCTAGGGAAGCGGCCAGGCCTGCTAAGGCATCGGCTTCGATATTTCGGAGTCTGGGGACGTGTTCGATGAAGAACCCTTCGAACGACGAGATGATGTCGATCGCTATTTGGTGATAGGGTATCATGTCTTCGTGGCGAACTTCGTATGAGCCTCGGATTTGATTGACGATTAACTGAGAATCGCCGTATGCTTCGAGATATTCTACCCCCAGCTCCCTTGCAAGTTGGAGGCCAATGACCAGAGCATTGTACTCGACCACATTGTTAGAGCAGGGTTCCGTGAGGGAGTAAGCGCGGTTGATCACCAATTCGGAAGGATAAACCAGCACCACCCCGACTCCGACAATGATGTTGCCTTTGGTTCCTATTCTTGAAGCACCGTCGAAGAACATCCGCCATATGTTATCGTGAGAGGCTGCATTCGAGTCGACGACCTCATCTGGGATTTCTTCATATATCCTGGACGACTCTGAGCCCGGGTGGGCTGCCAAAAAGTCTGCCAGGGCTTGACCTTTGACAGCCTTTTGCGGGATGAAGATCATATGATAAGGGGACAGCAATATTGCCCATGTAGCGAGGCAAGAGCTGAGTGCCCCTGGTTTAGTCATGAGGACCCTGAGAGGGTTGACTCGTGAGATCACATGAATGGTTTGTCCAGTAACATAGTGCCGCATCTTCTGAATGGCGAACACCAGGGCGAGGCATTCCTTCTCCACAGCGGTGTATCGGTGCTCTGGCCCAATCATCATTCGACTGAGGTAATATATGGCTTGCTCATGGCCTGCATCGTTATTTTGTGCCAGCAAAGCTCCGAGGGAATGCTCCATTACACGTACGTAGAGCAAGAATGGTTTTCCAGCAACCGGAGCCACCAGGACTGGAGGAATTAACAAATATTCTTTGATGCTGTCGAAGGCACGCTGGCATTCTTCGTCCCACACGAACGAGACACCTTTCTTCATGAGGTGGGTGAATGGTCGACATCGCCCGGAGAGGTTAGAGATGAATCTTCTGATGTAAACTAGCCTTCCTTGAAGGCCTCTGAGTTCGCAGAGATTTTTCGGGGGACCCATCTCCATAATTGCCTTCGTCTTCTCAGGGTCTACATGAATACCCTGGGCGGT
Source organism: Iris pallida (assembly GCA_029216955.1). Lineage (NCBI taxonomy): Eukaryota > Viridiplantae > Streptophyta > Magnoliopsida > Asparagales > Iridaceae > Iris > Iris pallida. Next base: position 989,502 of record JANAVB010030419.1, read on the forward strand.
GATGATGAAACCTAAGAACTTTCCGCTGGATACGCCCAAGAAAGATTTTGTAGGGTTCATTTTCAAATTGTGTGCTCGCATCAGATCGAATACCGTCCTCAGATCCTGTAGATGGTCTTCCTTGCGGCGACTCTTGACGGCGATGTCATCAACATAGCATTCCACCGTCTTGCGCAAGTGTTCTCTGAAGATGATACTCATGGCTCGTTGATATGTGGCGCCAGCATTCTTTAAACCGAAAGGCATGACTGTGTAACAGTATGTGCCAATTGGTGTTTGGAATGATGTATGCTTTTCGTCGTCAGGAGACATCTTGATTTGGTTGTACCCCGAGAATCCATCTATAAATGACATGCGTTCGAAACCGCAGGTGTTGTCAATCATGATGTCTGTGATAGGGAGAGGAAATTCATCTTTGGGACACGCCTCGTTCAGATTGCGGAAGTCAATGCAGATTCAAATCTTTCCTTTTTTCTTGAGGACCGATACTATGTTGGCGACCCAGTCAGGATGTTGCTCTTCACGTATGAAGCAGCTGGCTATCAGTTTGTTGACTTCGGCTTCGATCGCATCCATGATGCTTGGGCAGAAGCGTCGCTGTTGTTGCTTGACTGGCTTTGCATCCGGCCGAATGTTGAGTTTGTGAAGAGCAATATCGGGATTTAACCCCGATATGTCTTCATAGCTCCATGCGAACACATCAATGTACTCTTTGACAAGTTCCAGCATTGATTCTCACTCCTCGTCTGTTAAACTTTTACTGACGAAGATTGGTTTTGGAGAAGATTTGCTGCCGAGGTCGACCTGGATAACCTCATCTTCAGTAGGAGGGTCCCTCAGTTCGAACCGCTTTTCCTATTGCGTATCCAACTGCTGGGCCCACGGCTCTAGCTCGAGGATTTCGGGGATGTCTTCGTCTTCTTCATAAGCGTCGGCGAATGCCATGTTGATTTGACAAGACTTGTCTGAATACATCTCCGATGCTGGTATCAGAGTCAGAAGTTGGTGACCCGGTCGAATGTGAATGCCAGTCACATTCTTCATCTGAACTTTCAGGGGTCGTCGTGGGTGTTACATATCCTAGTCCACATCGAGTCTTGCTATAGTAGTCCCGTGGTTTGCCTGCCGGGACCGATGGCTTCAAAGGTAGTCGTCGTCCGGTGCCGTAGTTCAAGCCTGGCATAGTCTCCAGATCATATCCCTGTTTTTGCATGAGATATTTGGATTGGGGGCTATAAAGATATAGAGACAGTCTTCCGGCATCTGATCCAAGGTCGACTTCTTCTATGGTGAAGGGATGAGGATCGTCCTTCCGGCCGAAGATGATTGGATGGTCCCCTCTCTCGATTATGCGGTAAGCGTCTTCTGCTGGAGTAAGCTGGATTGCGGTGTGCACATTTGTTACCTTTGTGTGGAGGTGAGTGCCCATACCATGTTCCAGAGCATACATCGTATAGAGCTTATTAAACTCGAGGTAGTTCAAAGATAGCCCTTTATTGATGAAGTAAGGTATCTTTTCTTGGGGGATTACATCATCTGCGGAGGGAACATCAGTGTGGGCAGCCACATACTTGGCTAGCTCTGGTTCCCCTTCAGCTACCCCTTATATAAACGAAGATTGAGAGGACGACCTGGGCAGCTTGATCGTGAGCGGTTCAGAGCGTGGAGTTGTTGGCAAACTAGCGACCCCCAGCTTGGCACTCGATGCTGGGCGAGGAGTGGTTGGTTCGCTAGAAGTTCCAGGCCTTGCATCGGGATGACGACCCTTCTTGGGAAGGCCTATCGTCATTGTATTGTCGGAGGGATTGAGCTTCTCCGTTTGAGGCTGGCCGGCTCTCGGCAGCCTAATTGTCAGCGGCTCCGTTGTGGATCTCGGCACTTGGCCAGACCTTGGCAGCCGGATTATCATCTGCTCTTCTTGCGCCGAGAGGCTGATTGCGTCCTTACGCAGAGTGGCGGTCAGGGGTGCTGACTTGCCAGGTTTGCGAGCTTGGAGGTGGATCGTCAGAAGTCTTCTGTTCATATGGTTGTCTCGGTACTAGCTTGTATATCTCCTTCACCAAGATGCTTCTTCGACTTTTCGTATAGGCAGGAGTCTGAGTAATAGGATTCGACCCCTTTGAAGGGATCGATATCAGCAAATTCCGTCCTCACGAAGCCAAGTTTGTCGACATATTTGAAGCATTGGTGCAGCGTAGAAGGCACGATCATATAATCGTATATCCATGGACACCCCAAGAGGATGTTGTAAGAATTGTCTGCATCTATGACGTAGCAGGTGACTTCGGATTGGAGGTCGCCAATTTGACACTTCAGACGAATCTTCCCAATTGGGTAGCTCATGCCCGAATTGAAACCGCTGATGGCGGTGCTTGTAGGCGTCAGGCGGTGCGTTGGGATGCGGAGATGATGTAGCAGACCCTTCGGGATAATGCTTATGGAAGAGCGAGGATCAATGTGCATCCTGTCACCCCCATTTCCTGTAATTCATATTTGTACTCGTAATTTGACTTTGGCACGTATTTTATTTTTTCGACTTGTGGATTTGATTTCTCGTAAATGGGTTTTAGACCATGGCTTGGTTTTATTTTGTGGAGTTGGTTTGGTCTGGTTTGGTTTGGTTCTTCATAAGTGGAGCACCTTAGCCTATTCTTCACCTCCATTCCATCACAACCACCCTCATTAAAACTCCACCTACTTTTCTCTCTCCTCCATAAACTCCATTTATTTCTCCATCTTCTTCCTTCCTCTACACAACACCACCACCCATAGACAAGTGCACCTTGCCACCATATGAGAACCACTTTTTATTTGTCCATTAGCTAGATTAGGCCATGGAGATCAACATTAGAACTTGACATTTTGTGATTTGGAGCTTTCATTCTTCCAGATCTAGGTTTTAACCATTTTCGAAAATCCTTGGTTTTGATCTATTAAACTTCGATTTTTGCATGTTTTGATGCTTCCATGTGGAAGAGAATTCAATTTTACTCAAGATAGACCTTTGAAAATCTAGATTTGGTTTTGATTTGGCAAAGATATGAAGTTTTGAACTTTGGAGTTCTTGGAGTCTTCTTCTCGGCCTGGAGAAGAAGACAGCAGCCTGCGCTCTTTAGCGCAGTGCTAGACTGCGCATCCCCCTTGGCCAGCGCTCTTTAGCGCAGCACCGACCGCGCAGCTTGCCCCTTGGCGAACTGCGTTCAACCCGAGTGCGCATGGATTCATGCGCAGTCTGCTCATGCGCGGTCCGTTCATGCGCAGTCTGCTCATGCGCAATCCACTTCTGCGTAATCTGACCCTGCGCAATCCATTCCTGTGCAACATGATCTAGCGCAATCCATCTGCTGCGCCATCCACCCCTGCGCAGTTTACCCCTGCGCAGTTGGTACCCTGCGCAGCTCACCCCTGCGCAGTTGGCCCCTGGCGCACTTGACTCATGCGCAACCCGACCCCAGGGACCCTTGCGCAATCTGTCTATTCATGGAGATTTGGTTTTATTTTTTCTTAAGCTTGGCTCTTCTATAGCCCTGTATATTGATATTTTATTAGATAATTCACGCCCATTTTATATCCTTACGCCTTTTGTCATGAACTTGATTTTACTTAATATGTTTGGGATGGCTATTGTACATGGCTTGGTATGACAAAGAACTTGTATAACATGATAGTGGCCCGTGGCGGCGCACTCCTGACTTGACATGACCTGATAACTTAGCTTGACCTGTCTTGACACCGTGGGTGGTTCTTCTTGCTTGCTTGTTAAATCCACTTGTCCAGTCTTGCATCATGTCTAGGATGGGACTCCTGAGTACCACGGTCAGGAGTACCTACTATAATGGATTAAGGCTAATAACTAGAATAATTCAGTAGTCATAGGAGATTTCCCAAGTTACAGGCAATCCCGTTATCCCGGCCGTAATTGTTTGGACTTGTAGCCTGCCGTCGAGTAGGGCACATTTCCAGCCCACCGTCGTGTGGGGCACATAATTATTGATAACTGCTTAATGAATCCAAATCGCCTAGATAACCTGGATTAGCTGCAGGGCTTGTGGCTGGAGGAACATCTCATTGCATCTTGTTAGTAATTAGGTTTATGATAACCCTAGTTAGTTAAAGTATCAAGCCGTACTTATTGCTTGGCTGTGAATGTTGGATGAAGTTCAATATGTCTAGCCTTGTCTTGATCATGCACAAGATTGTTTCATGTCCTGATTTCTTATATTATCTTGCCGATAAATGGTGGGAGAAACCAAGTTCTGTTCAGACGAAGGATTACAACCCCGGTCCTTGTTTGGTTTACGGGTTGTAACCTGGTTGTCTGAATAGTCCCATGGTTATCTCATCGTATATCATCCTGTCATGCTCTTCCATATGTTCTGTCTTTTATCGATTCTGTACAGGATTGTCTTTTATATTCACCTGTCATGCTTTTTCTTAAATCACTGTCTCTTATTATGTAATTATATTATTGTGCTGATTGCTGGCTTTTGTTCTTATTTCGTGGCCTCCTTTGTGGCACTTGCTCATTCTGGGGTCTGACCCAGCTGGTTTTGTATGGCCAGATACCAGAACAGCTCCAGAGGATCTACCTGTCTTCCAGTCCGATGGTGAACACCAGGCGTAACCAGGGTAACGAGTGGGTTTAATTTTGCTCTCCCACTCTATTGTAAAATTATTTTTTTGAGGCATTTAGCCGTCGAACAAGTGTTAGCTCGTGTACATTTTATTTACTGTCTGTCTACGGGCTGTAACATGATTGACAAGCCCCGGGGGTTGATCATGTATGACTGAACTCTCGCTAGTCCTCACATTTTGTAACGACTAGCTTCATGATCATTCTGAATATGTAATGTATGGGACGCCTTACTATTGTGTATTTGGTGATCTGACATCTTGTAATTATTATTAGTTGGTTGAGATTGAGACAATAGGCTATTTTATGACCTTAAGAGACTGATGGATTGTAGTGAAACTCTCACATATCTAGACAGCCGTGACCGTATGATGAGATGGATTCTATTTCATTATACGTAGCTGGCTATGTCTGCCTCCGCTCTCCAGTATTCTGGTTCTGGGGCGTGACACATCCGATCCACCTTTACGTCGCCGATGTATCCAGTGTAGTATAGCGGGCGATCGTGCAGGTTGGTTTTGATGAGCATGTCCTGCGGAGTGAAGACGGTGTTGGGCATTGCTCTCGTGCAAGCGCTGTCTTGGAGATATACAGGCGGGTTCTCTCCCGTGAGGTTGACCTGAGCCAGGTACGCGTCGATATTTTGGAGTGCATTGCTTAAAGCTGCTCGCACATCCTTGGAGAGTCTCAGAAGCTCGTATAATGACAATTTGTCCGGTGTGTTGGCCAATTGCGCAAAGATGTCGAAGTTGTAGGACTTCTCCAGTCCTTGTGATTTCTCTTTCCGTAGGGATTTGTCAAAGCGAGCCTCCCTCGGCCTAGGCTTGTCGGTCGTCGGAGGCTGAGCCGGTCCCGGAGCGTCGGTTGTAGCGGGCTGATGATCTTCAGCCGGGTTGTCAGCCATAGGTTGGGATTGTGCCCCGGACCGCGTTACTACGGCTGTAGCTTCTTCGATGTCTGCCGAGATTATGCGACAGGACCTGACTTTTCTACCCTTCTTCTTGCAGATGGAAGATGATGTGGGCCGAGTGACTTCCGATACCAAGTCTGGATGTATCCACATGACCTTCCCTCGTGACGTGGTGAGGGGCACTAGATCAGCAGCCTGATCTCGGGGAGGTGGAAGATTAGCAATCTCCATTGTCGTCAGAGGGATGGGGACCATACCGTCTTGCGTTTTCGTTGGAGGAAAGCTGCTGAATTGTACTGACACCATATTGGATGCTACTGTCACCTCTTCGAAATCGATGGCCAGTGCGTTCGAATCGATGAGGTTTTGGATGTACCGTTTTAGCTGGTAGTAGCATGGTGGACGTAGCGGTGATAATGGCAGTACTTTGGGTTCTCCATCTATGCCGGCCGCAGTTCCCGTCTTGGTGGGGGAAGCTGAATTCTGTCTCCTTGTATGAGCATGTCCAAGATATTGGGCTTGACGTGGCCGTCTTCGAAGGAGTAAGTGATTTGCGTCCATTGTTTGTCTGCTGGGTTTGGCTCAGGTTTTTGTGCTGTATCGGCCACCATAGCCTGCTTTTCCCTGTTGTCTCGATTGTTGGAGGGGCTACCCCCATTATCGTTGTTGGGACGCTTGCCCTTGTTCTCTCCGTCCGAGATGTGTAATCCCAGTTGGCGAGCCTTCTTCAGTCGTTCTTCGGCGATTGTGGCACTGATGATGAACGTCTTCCAATCCTTGAATTGACTTTCGCCCATCCAGAGACTGATTGTTGGAAGCAGTCTCTTTTGGCAAATTTCAATTAAGGAGGAATCCAGGTTTCCAGAGGGCAACTTCATGGAGGTTTGGCGGAACCTCTCGATGTAGTTTCTTGTCAGCTCCTTCTCCCCTTGGACGACGTCCATGAGGGTAGACATGGTGATGTCCTGTCCTACTTCGTAGAACCTCTCCAAGAACATGCGCTTGAAGCCGGCGAAGGAGTGGATGCAGTTGTCCGGTAGATTGCGATACCAGTCGAAGGCGACTCCTTCCAGTGCCCCAATGAATAATCGTGTGAGAATGGCATCGTCATGGGGAAGATGGTCGGTGGTGACCTCAAAGTAAGTGATGTATCGACTTGCTGAGGTCTTGCCATCATAAGGATTGATGTTGAACGGCTTATATCTTGGTGGAAATAGAACGTCCCTCTATGCAGCAGGGTACGGTTGCCGTATTCTGAGGTCTTGAGAATTTTCTCTAGCGTAGAACATGGCTCGGAGCTCTTGGACCTCTCTTCTTGCTTCGCGGGCCTCATCCACGGCGGTGGGGGCCATTGTTTCAGGAGGATCGTTGTCCGGTGTAATGCCTGTGGTTCGTATTATGTATTTCTGGAATACGTGTACGTATTTATTCTTGTATTGCATGATTTTCTTGCTTAATTTTCTCCCTGGGCTTGGTATATTCTTGGTTTGGGTTGGCTTGGTTCGGTTTGGGATTGCTCTTGGTTCATCATGAACCAAGGGGTGAACCCCCTACCTACCACCACCACTCATATTTATTACCTATTCTTCTTCTCTCTCTTCATTAATCTTTTCTTCTTCTTCCATTTACTCCCTTCACCTACCAAAGAGAGAAGAGGGAGGTCTAGGCAAGTGCAACTTGCTTCCACAAGAGAGCCCATTTTTATTGTTCCATTAGCTTTTCCTCATGTTTCTAAGACACATTAGAACTTGTCATTTTCCATTTTGAGACTTTAATTTTTGTAGATATAGAAATTAGTTATTTTTGGATTTTGGCAGTTTTAATCTATCAAACTTATTTGTTTTCAACTTTTGATGGTTCCATGTTGTAGAAAATTTTATTCTACCCAATTTTGACCTTTGAAAAGTTGGATTTGGACTTATTTTGACCAAGTTATGGACTTTTGAAGCTTTGGGTTCAACCATGGAGTTCCTGCTGATTTGGAGAAGACAGTGAGCAGTGTGCGCGAGCTTTTTAGCTTGCGCCACTGAGCTGCGCGCGCTCTTTAGCGCAGCGCAGTCTGAGTCATACGCTGCCTTTTGGAGGCGTATGTCTTGCATACGCTGCCTTGGCAAGGAGTCGTATGGACCTCATACGCTGCCTTGACAAGGAGTCGTATGGACCTCATACGCTGCCTTGAAGAGGAGTCGTATGGAGTACATACGCTGCCTTTTGGAAGCGTATGTCTTGCATACGCTGACCTGAGCGTAGCCTGACCTGAGCGTAGCCTGACTTGAGCGTAGCCTGACTTGAGCGTAGCCTGACCTGAGCGTAGCCTGACTTGAGCGTAGCCTGACTTGAGCGTAGCCTGACCTGAGCGCAGCCTGACTTGAGCGCAGTCTGACTCAGGCGCAACCTGATGTTTAGGCGCAACTGGACCTGACCCTACTTACCCTGGGTCTTCTATAGCCCTGTATATTGATATTTTATTAGATATTTACGTCCATTTTATATCCTTACGCCTTTTGTCATGAACTTGATAATCACGAATTTACTTGATATGTTTGGAATTGATAATTGAGCATGACGTGATAGTGACCCGTAGTGGTGCACTCCTGACATAATAACCTGACATGACCTGATAGTGGCTCGTCGTGGCGCACTCCTGACAAGTACGCTTGGCATGATAACCAGACATGATTATCTCGAATAGCTGTTGCGACGGCTACCTGATATGACATGACCTGTATAATTAATCTGGACACCGTGGGCGATTGTGTTTGTATAAATAAACCAGTCATGTCTTGCATCATGTCTAGGACAGGGACTCCTGAGTACCACGGTCAGAAGTACCTACTAAAATGGACTAAGGCTAATAACTAGATTAATACATTAGTCATGACGAGATTTCCCAGCTACATGCAATCCCGTTACCTGGGCACGCCTTGGGATCTGTAGCCTACCGTCGAATAGGGCACATTTCCAGCACACTGTCATGTGTTGCACCCTTCAAGCTACTTAAGGGTACATTCGTTTCCTGGACGATGTACCCACCTGAATTCAACTCTAATCTTTTAACCCGGGTAACCTGGATGGTCTGCAGGGCTTGTGGCTGTGGAATAATCTTACTGCATCTTGTTAGTAATTAGGCTTGTGACAACCCTAGTTAGTTAAAGTATCAAGCCATAATTCTTGCTTGGCCGTGAAGTGATTGGACGGAGTCTAACCAGTCTACTCTTGCCCTGATCCTGTTCCAGATTTTTGAATGACCAGAATGCTTGTATTTATTTTACCGATAAACGGTGAGAATTCCAAGTTCTGTTCAGACGAAGGGTTACAACCCCGGTCCTTGTTTGGTTTACGGGTTGTAACCTGGTTATCTGAATAGTTCCATGGTTATCTCGTCGTATATCATCCTGGTGTATTTTCTTTATTTCCAATTCTTACTTTTATTTATATCTTGTGCTGATTGCTGGTTTTAGTTCCTAAGTGAAGCCTCCTTTGTGGCACTTGCTATTTCTGGGGTCTGACCCAGCTAGTTTTGTGTGATCAGATTTCGGAGCAGCTCCAGTAGGCCTGTCAATGGTAGACCGAAAATCTGTATCCGATCCGTATTCGAACCGAAAATATCCGAAATTTCGGATACGGATACGGATTCGGATATCATATCGGATATTTATCGGATATCGGATGCGGATACGGTAAGTGTAATATCCGAACCAATAATATCCGAACCAATAATATTTAAATTATTTAATAAATTTAAAATGATATTTACTACAAATTATGTTTTTCAACCAAAACTTATTGGAAAGTGTAGATACTTCAAACTATATTTTTTAGCCACTTTAAGTGGTTTAGATCTGTTGGCCCAATGATTGTATCATATTTTTGAATATGGTTAATATGTTAAGTTTAGCATTTCATTATCACTAATCTTCATACTATCGCTATAGCATTTCTACTTATACTTATATCTTTGGTGATATGTGCCTATTGGTTTACATATTAGTGATATGAGCTTATCTATCTTAAACTTACTTGGGTTGCCAAAATCAAAACTATGTTTTTGATTGTGGTCATTCAATTAAGTTTAATTATTATGATATCACTAACATTTATGCTATCACCTTAGCACTTATACTTAAACTTTGCATAGTCCTAATGTGCTTTAACTTATCATACTTGCTACTATGTATATTGCTTTGTTCGTCTAACATGTACATGCAGAAAAGCAATAAACAAGATCAATGTGGACATATGCAATGAAGAAATCATGGTGGGCCAAAGACGACGGATCCCACAAGATTTCTCTGAACCACCCGACGACATTTCTGGAGCTACGCACAAAGGACAAACTGGATATCTTTGGACAGCTGCCGCCAAGGGAAAAGCCAGCACCTTTCAAAGGAAGAAGTCAAGCCATGCCATCATCATTTCAAGACTCTGAAGAAGCCTGCACCTGTCTAAGTATATCTGGAGTCTGTAATGAGTCTTAGGAATAATTGTAAACACAAGAAATGGATGGCAAAATCGAAAGCTAGGGCAGAAATAAGCCCAGGATCATTTTTGGTGGATAAGCGGCATACCGACGGTATACCGGAGTATACCGACGGTATACCGGTTTTTGTTCACAGAAAGTTTCTGTTTACAAAACCGGCATACCGACGGCATACCGGATCATACCGACGGTATACCGCTTCCGAAACGTTGAAATTCCAACGGTCGGATTTCCAACAATTAATGATCCCAACGGCTCTATTTCTAGCCGTTGCAATTCCAGACCGGTATACCGCCGGTATGCCGGATCATACCGGCGGTATGCCGGTTCGTGACTGAAAAGTTGCCTTTGGCTTCTTTTCAAGCTTTGGTTATAAATAGCCTTGAACCCCTTCATTCAAGGTTGATGCTTTGAGCCTAAATATTTCCAAACCACCAAAGCTTATCCACATACAACTCTACAAAGCCTTCATTTGCCATCCACAAATTGTGTTAGAGTTATTGAGTTGAAAAGTGAGATCTTCATCCTATTGTAAGGAGATCAAAACCTATTGTGAAAGGTTGAAGTTGGAGAGTCTTCGTATCCAAACTCTCGGTTGAAGTTGGGGAGTCTTCGTATCCAAACTCTCGGTTGAAGTCGGAGAGCCCTTCGGATTAAAGCTCTTGTGTAAGAAGTTGGCGAGTTCTTCGGATCCAAACTCGTGTGTAACTATTTGCTCAAATAGTGGATTAAAGCCGGAGAGAGTTCCGGGACTGGACTGCTGTCACCCTCATTTCCCCGTATTTCGTATTATGCTCGTATTTGATTTTGGCACGTATTTTATTTTCCTGGACATGTGGTCTTTTGATTCTTGTAAGCAGGTTTTAACCATGGCTTGGTTTTATTTTGTGGAGAATGTTTGGTTTGGTTTGGTTTGGTTCAACATGCATGGAACACCATAAGCCTACACTCCACCTCCATTCCACCACAACACCCTCATTATAACCCACCTACTTCTCTCTCCTCCATAATTTCTTCATTAATTTCTTCTTCTTCTTCTTCTTCCTCCACCCACACCTATAGGCAAGTGCATCTTGCCATTAAATAAGCACCACATTTTATTTGTTCATTAGCTAGATTAGGACATGGAGAACAACATTAGAACTTGGAATTTTGTGATTTGGAGACTCCATTGTTCTAGATCTAAGTTTTAGTTATTTTCGGAATTCCTTGGTTTTGATCTATTAAACTTTGATTTTAGCTTGTTTTGATGCTTCCATGTGGAAGAGAATTCAATTTTACTCAAGTTAGAACTTTGAAAATCTAAATTTGGTTTTGATTTGGCTAAGTTGTGAAGATTTGAACTTGGTGTTCTTGAGAGTTCAGCCATGGTGGAGCTCTCGGCCAATGCTTTTTAGCACCTGGCCGATTGCGCACTATTCCCTGGCCTGCGCTCTTTAGTGCAAGGCCATTTGCGCACCCTGACCTGTGCTCTTTAGCGCATGGCCATTTGCGCAAGATCCTCAGCCAGTGCTTGCGCTGCGCTGGATTGCGCTGGCGCAGGCCAGCCATGCGCAAGCCAGCCATGCGCAAGCCACCCATGCGCAAAGTAACCCCTGCGCAATCGACCATTGCGCAATCCATCTCTGCGCAACCAACTCCTGCGCAGTTCACTCCTGCGCAGTCTACCTTCTGCGCAATCCATCTGTGCGCCATCTGCCCCTGCGCACTTGGCACCCTGCGCAGTTGGTACCCTGCGCAGCTCACCCTGCGCACTTGGCACCCTGCGCAGTGCATACCCTGCGCAACCTACTTGTCTATGATGAATTTGTTATTTCTTGATCTTGGCTCTTCTATTGTCCTATTTATATTAGTATTTTATTAGGTATTTTACGCCCATTTTATATCCTTACGCCTTTTATCATGAACTTAATTTTACTCATATATTTGGAATGACTATTGTACTTGGCTTGGTATGACAAGGAACTAGCATAACATGACAGTGACCCGTAGTGGTGCACTCCTGACCTGACCAACCTGACATGATAGTGGCCCGTCGTGGCGCACTCCTAACAAGTACCCTGGCATGATTATCTTGATAACTTGATAGTGGCCCGTGGCGGTGTACTCCTGACTTGACTTGACTTGATAACTTGACTTGACTTGCCTTGACACCGTGGGTGTTTCTGCTTGCTTGCTTGTACAATCCACTTGTCTTGTCTTGCATCATGTCTAGGACGTGACTTCCTGGGTACCACGGCCAGGGACTCGCGCTAAACTGGATTAGGCTAATTATTAGATCAAACTAGAACATGAAGAATTCCCAGTCACGTGCAATCTCGTTATCTGGGCGCTTTAATGGACTTGTAGCTTGCCGACGAGTAGAGCACATTTCCAGCACACTGTCATGTGTTGCACCCTCTAAGTCACCTAAGGGTACATTTGTCTCCCGGGCGATGTACCCAACTATAACTCTCAACCCGCGGAAGGATAACTGGATGGTCTGCAGGGCTTGGGACTGGGAGTTTCTCACTTGCATCTTGTTAGTAATTAGGCTTGTGATAACCCTAGTTAGTTAAAGTAGTAAGCCGTAGTACTTGCTTGGCCGATTGTGAATGAATGGTGTCCAGCCTTGTCTAAGTTTTGTCTAGCTCCAGTACCTGCTATCTCCTGAGCATGTTTGTTTTACTTATCTCTAATGATAAATGGGTAGAGACAGTGGGCTATTCAGGCGAAGGGGTACAATCTCGGTCCTTGTTTGGTTTAAGGATTGTAACCTGGCTCCCGGAATGGTTCCACGTCCCTAGTCGTTTATCGCCCTGTGTACTTTACTACTTGTACTTTCTTTTATTCTTTATGTTCTGATATGCTGGCTTTTGTTCTTATTGTGGCCTCCTTTGTGGCACTTGCTCTTTCTGGGGTTTGATCCAGCTGGTTTTGTGTGGCCAGATTTCGGAGCAGCTCCCGAGGATCTACCAAGCTTCCAGCCCAATGGTGACAACTAGACGGAACCCGGGCCAAGAGTGGATTTTCCTTTTGTTTCACCCACTAATATGTAAATTTATTCTTTTGAGGCGTTTAGCCGACGAGCACCTGTTAGCTCGATGCACATTTACTTACTGTCTGCCTACGGGCTGTAAACATGATTAACAAATCCTAGGGTTGATCATGTATGACTGAACTCTTGCTAGTCCTATCATTTTGTACGACTAGCTTCATGATCATCCAATATGTAATATTTGGGACGCCTTATATATATATATTTGATGCTCTGACATCTTGTAACTCTGTTAATTGCTTGAGATTGAGACAATAGGCTTGACCTTAAGAGACTGCTGGCTTGTAGTAAACCTTCATATCTAGACAGCCGTGACCGTATAGTTGAGATGTATTCTATTTCAATATACGTAGCTGGCTGTGTCTGCCCCCGCTCTCCAGTATTCTGGTTCTGGGGCGTGACACGGTTTAAGTGGTGGCCCATGCAGGTCTTGTCAATCAAGAAATGTGAGGGTTTACCAAATAGATGTCTCAATCAATATTCGCCCTTGATCTCTGCTCGTATCTTCAAATCTCTGAGATTCTTGACCTGATCACATGCTTGTGTCATTGATCTGTCCTGGTCCTTTCCTTATTGTTCCCTATGTCGTCTTCTTCAGCGGCACTACTCCCGGACCTGCCAACCAGCCAGAGGAAGCTCGGCAAGCACGCCAGCGCCAGGAAGATCAAGCTCAGCACTCCGGAGTAGCCTCCCGAGTTATGCTTCCCGGAGGCTCGGAACCTCCAGTTCAGGCAGTTCCGCCCGTTCAACCAGCTAGACAGGATGAGGGGCCTTTGGTAGGGCTTATCAGAGAACTGCTCGCATCCCAAGATCGTCGAGGCGACGCCTTGCACCAGGAAGTTCATGATGCACTAAACCGAGGAGGTCCCCAAGGGAATCAGGCGGCCAACAGTTTCAAGCGCTTGAACCCTCCCTTCTTTGACGGCAGTGAAGATGCGATTGCCGCGGATGCTTGGCTTCAGGATACCGAGGTGGTTCTAGAAGCAGCTAGGACACCTGAGAATGAGAAGGTGGCGGTGGTACGCCTACAGTTGTTAGACTTGGCTCGCGATTGGTGGGCAGCTCAGGCCATGGGATTAGCAGCACCAGTCACTTGGGCGACGTTCAGAGAGAGGTTCCAGACGAAGTACTTCGATGCGGTGGCACGGTACGACCTACAGACCAGATTCACCAACTTGAAGCAAGGAGGCAGGACGGTCGATGGCTATGCGACCGAGTTTTCCAGGCTGAGTAGGTTCGCCCCCACCTTGGTGGCAACCGAGTTCGATAGGGCTCAGCGGTTCCAGCAGGGACTGCATTTAGAGATATTATTGGCTGTGGAGCAGTTCGAGCACCAGACGTTCGATGCAGTGTTGAAGGCAGCAAGGAGGCATGAGTATACCTCCCGGAGAATTGTGGACAGGACCGGAGGCAGGAAGCGGTCCCACAGCCAGATGCACCAATCTTCAGCTCCAGCCCCAGCAGCTAGGGGTATAACCATTGGAACTCCGAGGCGGGCGGCCTCAGTGACGTCGGTTCAGCATTCGACCCCGACGTACCCGCAGCAGCAGAAGCAGAAGCAGTCTTCCGCGGTGGGATGTTCTCATTGCGGGAAGCCGGGCCATGTAGTGGCAGAGTGTCGCAGGGCACAGGGATTGTGCCTGGCTTGCGGAGGAGCAGATCACAAGATAGGGACCTGCCCGAATAGGGGAGGTCCATCATCATCCAACCTTTCTAGTTCTTCGGTGAGAGGACCAGCCCCAGTTCCAGTCCAGCAGCAGCAGCAACAGCAGTACCCGAGGCCATTGGCGCCCCAGGCCCAGGCCTTTCAGCAGCAGAACCAGCAGCAGATCACCCAGGCTCCAGCACAGAACCGACAGAGGGGATTCCAGCAGAGGGGACCCGCAGCTAGAGGTCAGGCTATGATGATGACCATGGAAGAAGAAGTTGCACCAGGTGAGGTAGTGGCAGGTACTATTCTCGTCAACACTTTTCCAGCATCTGTATTATTTGATTCTGGTGCATCGTATTCATTCATGTCTGCACGATTCGCGACACGGATAGGGTTGGAGCACGAGTCATTATCAGTGAGGCTCAATATACTTACTGGTAATGGTCTTGTGGGAGTAGATCGAGTGTTTTCCTTGTGTCGGATCGTAGTTAGCGGTAGAGAGTTCCCCGCTAGGCTCATAGAGTTCCCTATGGCAGACTATGATGTAGTCCTAGGCATGGATTGGTTGAGAAACCATTATGCTAGGATAGACTGCCATGTTGGCAGAGTTGTCTTTAGTATTCCCGGAGAGCCAGAGTTTTCATTTTCCAGAGGCACAGTAGAGCCATCTCCTCCAGTATTGCGGATGGCAGTAGCAGCAGTGCAGTTGCCCCGGATAGTTGAAGAGTTTCTAGATGTCTTCCCGGAGGAACTTCCAGGGATGCCACCAGAGCGGGAGATCGAGTTCACCATTGACTTGATTCCCGGGACAGCACCAGTATCAGAGCGAGTCTACAGAATGGCGCCTTCAGAGTTGGAGATTTTGTACAAGATGATTGAAGAACTTAGAACCAAGGGATTCATTCGTGCAAGTGGATCGCCTTGGGGAGCCCCGATGCTTCTTGTGAAAAAGAAGGATGGTACGTCCAGGCTATGTGTAGATTATCGTACCTTGAACTCAGTGACAATCAAGAACAGATACCCTCTCCCGAGGATAGATGATTTGTTTGATCAACTCAAGGGGGCTTCAGTTTTCTCGAAGATAGACTTGCGGTCAGGATACCACCAGATCAGAGTCAGAGAGCAAGACATCCCGAAGACGGCGTTCAGATCTAGGTACGGGCATTGGGAGTTTCTAGTTATGCCCTTTGGAGCGACCAATGCGCCGGCAGTGTTCATGGACCTCATGAACCGTATTTTTATGCCTTACTTGGATCAGTTTGTGATAGTGTTCCTTGATGACATCCTGGTCTACAGCAAGAGTGAAGCAGAGCACGAGCAGCATCTCAGAGTTGTCCTCCAGATTCTCAGAGAACACCAGTTGTACGCCAAGTTCAGTAAATGCGAGTTCTGGCTCGATCGCATTTCTTACTTGGGTCACATCATTACCAGAGGAGGAGTGGAAGTGGATCCCCAGAAGATTGTGGCTATCGAGGCATGGCCAGTACCCAGCTCAGTGGCAGAAGTTCGCAGCTTTCTTGGATTGGCCGGCTACTACCGGCGGTTCGTCTCTGATTTTGCAAGGATTTCAGCGTCGATGACCCAGTTGACCCGCAAGGATGTGCCGTTCGTTTGGACAGCAGAATGTCAGGAATCATTTGAGAAGTTGAAGCGAGGTTTGATAACGGCTCCCATTCTCACCCTTCCAGATGGGACCGGAGGATTCACAGTTTATTGTGACGCTTCAGGTAGAGGATTGGGATGTGTTTTGATGCAGCATGGGAAGGTAATTGCTTATGCGTCACGTCAACTCCGTGATCATGAGAAGAATTACCCGACCCACGACTTGGAGCTGGCAGCAGTAGTGTTTGCACTTAAGTTGTGGAGACACTACTTGTACGGAGACAGAGTGGAGATATTTACTGATCATAAGAGCCTGAAGTATGTTTTCACCCAAAAGGATCTTAATATGCGGCAGAGAAGATGGCTCGAGCTACTGGTGGACTACGATGTGGATTTGCAGTATCATCCAGGGAAGGCCAACGTTGTAGCAGATGCGTTGAGCCGGAGAGCCGGAGTTTATTTCCTGACGGCACAACCAGAGCTATTGGCAGATCTTCAGAAGATGGGAATAGAAGTTGTCCTCCCTTCCAATGTGGCCTTGATGGCCAGCCTACAGATTCAGTCCACCATAGTTGAGAGGATCCGGACAGCACAGTTAACAGATTCCAAGATTCAGCGGCTCAGAACAGAGTGCGAGGCAGGAAGAAGGCCAGAGTTATGTATTCATGAGGATGGTACACTTCGACACGGTACGCGTCTTTGTGTACCCAGTGGAGATATCAGACAGGAAGTCATGGCAGAGGCTCACAGTTCGCAGTATTCCATCCATCCAGGCAGCACGAAGATGTACAGAGATATTCGTCAACACTTTTGGTGGAATGGTATGAAGAGGGAGATAGCCCGGTATGTCTCTCGATGTTTGGTTTGCCAACAGGTCAAGGCTGAACATCAGAGGCCAGCTGGACTTCTTCAACCTTTACCGATCCCAGAATGGAAGTGGGAACACATTACCATGGATTTCGTGACTGGGTTACCCAGATCTCCGGCAGGCAGAGATGCTATTTGGGTCATTGTGGACAGGCTTACCAAGGTGGCACACTTTCTTCCGTTTAGAGTTGGACAGTCGACGGCACAGCTAGCAGAGATGTATCTCAGGCAGATCGTCAGACTTCACGGAGTGCCAGTCAGCATAGTATCAGACAGGGATACGAGATTCACATCGCACTTCTGGCGCAGTCTTCATCAAAGTTTGGGGACTCGTCTCAAGTTCAGCTCAGCGTATCATCCGCAGACAGATGGGCAGTCAGAGCGTACTATACAAACTCTTGAAGATATGTTGCGGTCGTGTACCCTTGACTTTGGTGGTTCGTGGGAGGATCACCTGCACCTGGTGGAATTCTCGTACAACAATAGTTTCCAGGCTAGTATCCAGATGGCACCCTTCGAGGCTCTGTATGGCAGGAAATGCAGATCTCCGTTAGCATGGGACGATGTCGGAGAGAGGCAGATGCTCGGTCCAGAACTGATTTCTCAGACGGTTGAAGTGGTCAGGAAGGTCAGAGATCACCTCCGAGTTGCTCAGGATCGCCAGCGCCATTGGGCCGATGCTCATCGGCGTCCCTTAGAATTTGCTGTCGGCGACCATGTATTCCTTAGGATCTCGCCTACCCGCGGCGTCATTCGTTTTGGCGTGCGGGGAAAGCTTAGTCCTAGGTATATAGGGCCGTTCGATATTCTGGAGCGAGTAGGTGATGTGTCCTTTCGTCTCGCTCTTCCGCCGTCGCTAAGTGAGGTACATGATGTATTCCATGTATCCCAATTAAGACGGTACATCCCGGACCCGAGCCATATCCTAGATCATTCGGAATTGGTTGTTGGTACCAACCTTTCGTATGAGGAGAGGCCCGTGTCTATTTTGGACCGGAGGGAAAAGACGCTCAAGAACAAGACTATTAACTTAGTTCGTGTTGCTTGGGGTCATCACTCTCTAGGTGAGTCAACGTGGGAGCGTGAGGACGACATCCGATCGCGATATCCCTACCTGTTTGACTCGTGAGGTATAATGTCTTTCTTATGCCTTACGCTTTCCCTTCCTTGCTTGCATTGTATGATTGTATGATTGAACTGCTTAGTGTAGCTTGTCTGTGCTTAGTATAGCTTGTCGTGGCAATCTTTAGCCCCTTGATTAAATTCCGAGGACGGAATTCTTTGAAGGTGGGTAGAGTTGTCACCCTCATTTCCCCGTATTTCGTATTATGCTCGTATTTGATTTTGGCACGTATTTTATTTTCCTGGACATGTGGTCTTTTGATTCTTGTAAGCAGGTTTTAACCATGGCTTGGTTTTATTTTGTGGAGAATGTTTGGTTTGGTTTGGTTTGGTTCAACATGCATGGAACACCATAAGCCTACACTCCACCTCCATTCCACCACAACACCCTCATTATAACCCACCTACTTCTCTCTCCTCCATAATTTCTTCATTAATTTCTTCTTCTTCCTCCACCCACACCTATAGGCAAGTGCATCTTGCCATTAAATAAGCACCACATTTTATTTGTTCATTAGCTAGATTAGGACATGGAGAACAACATTAGAACTTGGAATTTTGTGATTTGGAGACTCCATTGTTCTAGATCTAAGTTTTAGTTATTTTCGGAATTCCTTGGTTTTGATCTATTAAACTTTGATTTTAGCTTGTTTTGATGCTTCCATGTGGAAGAGAATTCAATTTTACTCAAGTTAGAACTTTGAAAATCTAAATTTGGTTTTGATTTGGCTAAGTTGTGAAGATTTGAACTTGGTGTTCTTGGTGTTCTTGAGAGTTCAGCCATGGTGGAGCTCTCGGCCAATGCTTTTTAGCACCTGGCCGATTGCGCACTATTCCCTGGCCTGCGCTCTTTAGTGCAAGGCCATTTGCGCACCCTGACCTGTGCTCTTTAGCGCATGGCCATTTGCGCAAGATCCTCAGCCAGTGCTTGCGCTGGCGCAGGCCAGCCATGCGCAAGCCAGCCATGCGCAAGCCAGCCATGCGCAAAGTAACCCCTGCGCAATCGACCATTGCGCAATCCATCTCTGCGCAACCAACTCCTGCGCAGTTCACTCCTGCGCAGTCTACCTTCTGCGCAATCCATCTGTGCGCCATCTGCCCCTGCGCACTTGGCACCCTGCGCAGTTGGTACCCTGCGCAGCTCACCCTGCGCACTTGGCACCCTGCGCAGTGCATACCCTGCGCAACCTACTTGTCTATGATGAATTTGTTATTTCTTGATCTTGGCTCTTCTATTGTCCTATTTATATTAGTATTTTATTAGGTATTTTACGCCCATTTTATATCCTTACGCCTTTTATCATGAACTTAATTTTACTCATATATTTGGAATGACTATTGTACTTGGCTTGGTATGACAAGGAACTAGCATAACATGACAGTGACCCGTAGTGGTGCACTCCTGACCTGACCAACCTGACATGATAGTGGCCCGTCGTGGCGCACTCCTAACAAGTACCCTGGCATGATTATCTTGATAACTTGATAGTGGCCCGTGGCGGTGTACTCCTGACTTGACTTGACTTGATAACTTGACTTGACTTGCCTTGACACCGTAGGTGTTTCTGCTTGCTTGCTTGTACAATCCACTTGTCTTGTCTTGCATCATGTCTAGGACGTGACTTCCTGGGTACCACGGCCAGGAACTCGCGCTAAACTGGATTAGGCTAATTATTAGATCAAACTAGAACATGGAGAATTCCCAGTCACGTGCAATCTCGTTATCTGGGCGCTTTAATGGACTTGTAGCTTGCCGACGAGTAGAGCACATTTCCAGCACACTGTCATGTGTTGCACCCTCTAAGTCACCTAAGGGTACATTTGTCTCCCGGGCGATGTACCCAACTATAACTCTCAACCCGCGGAAGGATAACTGGATGGTCTGCAGGGCTTGGGACTGGGAGTTTCTCACTTGCATCTTGTTAGTAATTAGGCTTGTGATAACCCTAGTTAGTTAAAGTAGTAAGCCGTAGTACTTGCTTGGCCGATTGTGAATGAATGGTGTCCAGCCTTGTCTAAGTTTTGTCTAGCTCCAGTACCTGCTATCTCCTGAGCATGTTTGTTTTACTTATCTCTAATGATAAATGGGTAGAGACAGTGAGCTATTCAGGCGAAGGGGTACAATCTCGGTCCTTGTTTGGTTTAAGGATTGTAACCTGGCTCCCGGAATGGTTCTACGTCCCTAGTCGTTTATCGCCCTGTGTACTTTACTACTTGTACTTTCTTTTATTCTTTATGTTCTGATATGCTGGCTTTTGTTCTTATTGTGGCCTCCTTTGTGGCACTTGCTCTTTCTGGGGTTTGACCCAGCTGGTTTTGTGTGGCCAGATTTCGGAGCAGCTCCCGAGGATCTACCAAGCTTCCAGCCCAATGGTGACAACTAGACGGAACCCGGGCCAAGAGTGGGTTTTCCTTTTGTTTCACCCACTAATATGTAAATTTATTCTTTTGAGGCGTTTAGCCGACGAGCACCTGTTAGCTCGATGCACATTTACTTACTGTCTGCCTACGGGCTGTAAACATGATTAACAAATCCTAGGGTTGATCATGTATGACTGAACTCTTGCTAGTCCTATCATTTTGTACGACTAGCTTCATGATCATCCAATATGTAATATTTGGGACGCCTTATATATATATTTGATGCTCTGACATCTTGTAACTCTGTTAATTGCTTGAGATTGAGACAATAGGCTTGACCTTAAGAGACTGCTGGCTTGTAGTAAACCCTCATATCTAGACAGCCGTGACCGTATAGTTGAGATGTATTCTATTTCAATATACGTAGCTGGCTGTGTCTGCCCCCGCTCTCCAGTATTCTGGTTCTGGGGCGTGACAACTGCCTCTTAGGAGGATACCAGGATATATCGGGTGTCGGTATTGTGTTTGCTTCTTCTCTTACACTTATATTTTTAAATTGTCAATTAGCTTGTGCTAAGTGCTTGATTAGTTAGCTTGACCCTATTCACCCCCCCTCTAGGGTTCCTACAAGATCGGTACCATAGGGTTGATCTTAAATTTTCAGCAACGTATATACTATAATATATTTGACATATCATATCTAAAGAGTTCAAATGTTTTGGTTGTCACCTTGCAAGCGGCTGAAAAACATAGTTTGAAGTATCTACCCGATCTAAACCAGCAAGGTGACAACCAAAACGTTTTAACTCATTTTTTTCTTCCCTTTTTTTTAATATTTTTTTAGTAATCTTATTGGTTCGGATATTATCCGATATCCGTTAAAATTATTGGTAACGGGTATGGTAGCCAAAAATTATATCCGATCGGATATCGGATAGTTATCGGATATATCCGATAGTTAATGGTTCGGATATGGTAATGCCAATATCCGACCAATAAGCTACCATTGACAGGCCTAAGCTCCAGAGGATCTACCAACCTTCCTGCCAGATGGTGAACACTAGAAGGAATCCTGGCAACGAGTGGGTTATTTTGGCTCTTCCACTCTATTGTAAAAGTATTCTTTTGAGGCGTTTAGCCAACGAGCACCTGTTTAGCTCGATTGCACTTACTTACTGTCTGCCTACGGGCTGTAACATGATTAACAGATCCTAGGGTTGATCATGTATGACTAAACTCTTGCTAGTCCTGACATTTTGTAACGACTAGCTTCATGATCAACTGAATATGTAATGTTTGGGACGCCTTACTATTGTATATTTAATGATCATACATCTTGTGACTTTTATTTACTTGCTTGTGATTGAGACACTAGGCTTGTTCATGACCTTAAGAGACTGTTGGCTTGTAGATAAACCCTCATGTATCTAGACAGCCGTGACCGTATAGCGAGATGGATTCCATTTCATATACGTAGCTGGCTATGTCTGCCCCCGCTCTCCAGTATTCTGGTTCTGGGGCGTGACACCCGGGTTTGGTGCCGCCGAATTCGAGTCCGCATTGACCGCGGGACCCGCGCTTGTTTGGCCAGGCATCCATCCTTGCAGAGTTGGAAGGGCCGCTTTGATCTCGTCTACAGATTTGACCAAAGCAAGCAATATGGTTTCGAGACTGTCGATGCACTAGCGATCATTGGAACCACCTTGGTTGCTGTCTGTCATGAATACCGTCTTCACATGAGGAGAGATAGACGGAGCGGTGGAGGAAGCGCCCTCCGAATCGTACCCCTGTAGTGAGAAGTCATCGGGGTATATGGGTACGTTCCTTTCTGATTCAGACTCGGAAGGAACAGTACCCCCAGTCTCCGAGTTCGTCTCGTCTTGGGAGTTGTGGACCTCCTCGGGGACTTTGAGGTTTGCTGTATCCGATGGGAGAGTTGTGTCCCCTGGCTCGTCTTCTTGGAACATCAGATTGCTGTGGAGGCTCGGAGGGGTGCTACCCCTAGCCCCAGCAACCCCCTGCGTTGTGGACGACGAATCTCCCACTGTAGCAGATTTTGTCTTAGAGCGAGTACCTTGGAAAATCCGGTGGTGGGCACCCGTTTGGACGACAGTCTTTTAGTCGTAGTGGTTGAAATCTTCGGGCTGGGAACATTTGTCTTCTTCCCCCTTCCATCAGCGGGGACTTTCCGAGCGGAGTTGCAGGAGGCGACGGGCAATACCTCGTCTTCTGAAGATGGATGTTGCAGTCTTTGAAAGACAGACTGCCGGTCTTCTCGTATCGTCGCGCTGTTGCAGCAGCAGTTGACGATAACTTGGGTGCAGTGACGTCCGTGGGAGGACTCTTTGCACCCCGATGCATCTTCTCTTTCCTTGCGTTTGTGGAGGATGGCCTCACGCAAGTCAGATGGGTCTGGACCGACCATGTTTGCTCCCGGGATTTTGGAAGACTTTTGCGAACCCCTCTGTCCGTCTGCCGCCGGGGGCTGGACTCGAGTGGTTCTGTACAACTTTTCATCCGAGGCCCGCGTAGCATTATGCGGAACGCTCGGATGGTCAGAGGTCAAATCAGCAGACCGAACTCGCCAGGCTCGTGCTGCTTTAGATTTCTTCGCTCTAGTGCGCACGGACACATAGTAGGAAGAGTCTAAGTGATACTGGAGAGAGTCAGACATATCTTCTTGGGAGCACAAGAGATCAGGACTGTGCGAGAGGCGGTCGAAGACAGAGCCGCGGGGAGTAGGCGTCATACGGCTGTCATCGTTGGTCCGTATGCGGCTGGCAGACGTAGCCGCATAAGCTTTCTTCATGCGGCTGGAAGTCTCAGCCGCATGAGTCTTCTTCATGCGGGTGGATGATCTGGCCGCATGGATTTTCTTCATGCGGCCGGTGGATCCACCCGCATGAGCCTCCTGCATGTGGTTGACAGACTTGGCCACAGGAGTGCTCGGCTTCTTCTTGGGGCGCATAGAGTCGCTCTTTGTCCCTGCAAGTCCGGCATCGTAATGCTTTCCTCTGCCGGACTCGGGGACAGCAGAGTTCTCTACGGCTCGAAGTGGAGCCGTATGAGAATCACCCTCGCCGCCTTGGGTAGCAGAGAGTACCCCGTCAATAGCTTGTGGAGGAGCAAACGATTTTGGCCTCCACTCGCAGCGAGCTTTCTTTGTGCGGGTTCGCTTCTGGATCGGGCCAGCACTTCCTTTAGAGAGCATCTCTTCAAACGCTTGTTGGTCGAAACGGACGACCCTCTTTTGTTGCATGGAGCCAAGCTTGGCTGCATCCGACTGCGTCACCAACTCCTCAGCCGTGGAGAAGTTTGTCCCCAGCAGAGTCGCCATCGTGTTTGCCATTGATTGTAAAAGTACAGAACAGTTTTATGGGAGGACTGAACTTAGACTCACAATACAAACTCGCTTGTACAAAGAAGGCCTAGGGACGAAAGTCTAGGTACAGCAGACTAAGTACAATTGTTTATTTTAGATTCTGGAGTGGTGACTATAAAGACTCGGGAAGGCGACGGCAGCCCTGCCTTACTCCTTGGACGATCGGTATGCAGCCTTGGCTCCAGAAGATTTGCTCGGCGTTGAAGAAATGCTCTCTTTGCTCGCTCTCTGCTTTTTCCTCCAAGTCTTCTGATGTAAGCCCCCTGAATTTTCCGAATTATTTTTTTGAATTTTCTAATGAATTATTTTCAATAATTCATTTCTATTTAAATTAATTTTGATCTTTAAATGCTCTTTACCGTGACTTGGAATTCTAGAGCATCAGGGATGCCAGTCTCTACAAACTTCCTTCTTGAAGTTTGTAGTAGACGAGGTTATCTTCATGTTGATATATCGTGTCCCACTCGAACTTGTTCCCTTGTGCTCCATTTGATTCGCGCAACTTCGGATCAATTTAGACCAATTTATCGTCTGCCGTGATTTGTGATTTAATTTCCAACTTAATTTCCGGGTCCGATATCAGTCCAATCCGGTCGACCCAATATATGGTCCTGGCCTGTTTTGAGCCTACTGTGCACGTGCCACTTGCGCGCCATCGAATTGATTTTTCTTGTGCTCCAATTTCGTTCATGATTTTAAATAGTTTAAAATTATTATTTTAATTAAATCTTGGTCCTGAACCTGTCCGATCTTAGCCCAGTACCCGACCCAATTGGGTGTAGGCCCTACCATGGCTACCCATACACCCCACTGATATTTTTTTATTTTTTTCTCTACTCAAAAATATCTCTATACATATACAAATATCTCATTATATATATATATATATATATATATATATATATATATATATATATATATATATATATATATATATATAATATCTCTTTCTCTCTCTCCTCTTACTCATCACCTCACTCTCTCTCCTTCCCTCTCACATCAGCCACACCCCCACCAGGTGGCCGAACCCCTCACTCTTCTCTCTCTCTACTTTTCTCCTTCTCTCTCTTTAAATATATATCTCTCTCTCTCATTATATAATATATATACATACACATATCTCTCCATCTCTTTCTTCACTCCTACACACAAACACACACACACACCCCTCCCCTCTCCCATCAGGACAACCCCCCATGTGGCCGAGACTCTCTCCCCCTCTCTCTACATTCTCTCTCTCCCTCTCTCATTAATATCACACACACACAATCATATAATAACTATCTCTCTCTCTCTCTTCCTAAAACTATCAAACACCACTACCACCACCCTCATCATCAAGCCACCCCCTCCATGCTCGGCCGACCACCACCTCCTGGCCGAGCTCCTCCCCGACACAGCCACTCCAGCATCCTCCCTCTCCTCATTCTTCTTCTTCACACCACCACCATCACCAATATCACCATTATCAACTCCACCACCATTTCCATTCATCACCACCACCACCACACCACAGCTACCACCTCCACCAGTCCAAGCCTCCCCCCCGCCGTGCGCCACCACGTGGCCGGCGCGCCCCCGCAGCGAGGCGTCAGCCGCAGCAGCAGCGCACTGTGCGCGCGCGCGGGCCGCCGTAGCGCGCCGCCGCGCCGCCGCACGGCGCTGCCGCCGGCCGCCGCCGCCGTGGCCGGCCACCCTTGGCCGGGCGCACCCCCAGGAAGGCCCCATGGCCGCCGCTGTCCTCCCCGACGTGTTAAATAGTCGATTCGTGCGTTTGGCACGGGTTCCCGTCGGGGCGCGCTCGGAAACGAAGTCAGAATTCGCGTCCGGGACAGCAACTTCGTGCCGATTTTCTGGACAATCCGACCGTTGGATCGGCGATTTCTTCACTCCGTCTCAATCTCGGTATATGCCCCTTCATCCCTCTCAAATTTGAACCATTAACTTCGTCGTTTGATACATCAAAACCGGCCACCAAGTTGACGTTTTAATTTGTACTGTTTTTGGACAGTTTTGCGACGCCAACTTCGCGGGTTCGTATCTTCGTCGTTGTAGCTCCATTTTGTGTGCTACCAGTTCCGGTACACAGCTGGTATAACCCTCTTCCTGTCCCCTTTAGATTTCATTTCATTTTGAGCTTTTTAGGTCGGTCGAATTCGACGCCAAAGTTGGCCGTTCGAATTCTTAGTGTTGCACTTGTAAAATTCTATTTTTGAACCCGGGACTCCGGATTCAATTTCTGACACCACCAGTAGACTCGTGGCATCGTTCTGGCCTGTTTTCATATAAAGTTTGCTTGATTTGGAGAACGTGGACCCTGGCACGTATTTCGGTGCAAAGCAGGTCCCACTTTCTAAGTCAACGGGTCATTTTGAGTTCAGCTCATCGGAATCCAATTTCGGATATACCGTTGAGTTCGTATCGTCATTCTGGACTCGTTGACATATAATATGATGAGTTTTGAGGACATTGGCTCTGACACGCTTTTCCGTACAAATCGGTTTCCAATGTCTTGGTCAACGGACCAATTTGAGATCGGGTCAACGGAATCCAACTCTGGATATACTGTTGGGTTCGTATCGTCATTCTGAATTCGTGAACATATAATTTGTTAGGTTTTGTGCACTTTTATTTTGAAACATTTTTCGGTGCAAAGTTTGTCCAACGGCGGACATCATTTTGGCCCAAAATTATCGTTTTGCTCCTGTGTCCAAATTAGACTTTTGGACAGGCTATCCTAGCTGATTTGACCATTCTGGACACGTTGGTGATATTTATTTTATTATCCGACAACATCTGTAGATTTTTACCCTATTATTATAATCCTCCTCCTTTTGTGGTATTTTGAGTTCCATCAATTCCGGTGATTTCACAATCACTGAAATTGAATGGGTTGATCCTGTAGATGTTTATAGAGACTAGCCTTGACCCTATTTGACCATGGTTGACTGTTTTGACTGAACGTCGAAATAGAGTCAACAATTGACCTAGTTTAACCTAGAGTGACCATAGTTGACCAGTTGACCAAAAGTCAACTGTAAGTCAACTATTGACCCAAATTGACCTAGTTTGACTTGGTTTGACTTTCTGTGACCTAGTTTGACCTAGTGTGACTCAGTGTGACCTAGTTTGACTTCGTTGACTGAGTCTGACCTAGATTGCGTAGCTTATACTATAGAATCAAGCCTAACACTGTTGAACCCTAATTAGTTTATATATATCTTATCTTTAGGTCTGTGGCATCACTCTGAGCATCGACCCCATTTGACAGCTCAGGACCGCAGGCGAGTACATTCACTGATAGTTTTCATTGTCTTGATATCTGCTATATCCGATTCAGTCGTAGTGTCTTACTTGATTCCCAGTCACGATAGTTCACGGACTAGTATATGTTGGATCATGACATGAGATGTTGTTCCTGGATTTTCTTGGTATATATGTACATTTCCTGCCTTATTTCATGTACTTGTATAGACACCGATTCCTGAGAGGGAGTAGCTATCCTCTTAGGGAATCCCGTGTCATGACGTGTCATGTCCAGGTCCATTATACTATTCGGGGATGGGGAATTATTAGGGGTTATGTGATCAAAGCCTCCCTGTCACTATTTTGCTAGCGCCACCCTCACCTCACGTAGAGTGTAGCAGACACCCCTTGCCTGGTTATCCAGGTTGGCCGGCATGACCCTTTCCAGAGATTTTCCTGTGATTGTCGGGCCAAGTGGATAACCCTACCATGACTCCCTAGCCGATCACATTTCGCTCTAATAATTCAAATCACATTTTACATTTATTGTCGTATCTTATATTCCAGTTCAGTTTTACTTTTTGTACTTCTCACCATGCTATGATTTTATTTACTCACATGCTCTACATGCCTTTACATTGTACCTTGATTGGAGACTAAGTTCTGCTCGGAAGAAGAGTTATAACCCCGGTCCTTGTTTGGTTCAAGGGTTGTAACTCGGCTTTTGAATGGTTCCCAAGTCTTCATATATCTTTGTCTTGTAGTTCATTATACTGTCTCTTATAGAATTTGTCAATTCACATGGAACTGCTGTTAGTGTTTGTACTTGCTCATTTTCCTGACAGGATACCGTTGATAATATTTTAGGAGTTGTTATACCATTAGTGGACTTCATGATGTTGCTAGCTGGGGTGGATCTCACTATTATTCTATGTGAGTTGCCTGGTAGTTATCCTTAGTTCGTCTTGTTTTTCCTTCTTTATTTTTCTGTCTTATGTTTCCTTCTAGTAGTTTCTAGTTGTTCTTGTGCTTTAGTTATCTTTCTTGTCTTATCATCCCTAGCTGTTGTGATGTGACTAGAGTATATTTATAGTTATAGGCCTTCTAGACGTAGTGTTTATTTATTGGGTACTAGACAGCGTTCTACCGCCGATACTGCGGCGTAGGCTGGACGTCGTCTACGTATTCGTACCCGTATATCCGGGTGCGGGTCGTGACACGTTTTTAGTGGTGGCCCATGCAGGTCAGTCTTTGCAACTAATGCGAAGTCGTGGTAGTACTTGATCTTTTCTGTACTACTACGAGCCTGCCCTAGGATTAAGGTTGAGTCATGGAATATTTTAGGAATTTGGTACTCAGTCACATATTAGGAACTCTTGGTAGATTCCAGGGATGACCCCTGGAAATCATATTTCGAACTTTTCGAAACTTTTCCCATTTGTTCTGTCCGTCCTATTTTTTGAAACATCTGTCCGTTATCAACTTTATTCTTTCTTGGAATGAGTTTGTTGACCCCAGAGGGAAGGTATAAGTTGAACTTATATATCTTCTAGGTTGAGACGAGAATATGATTTGCCAGTCTCATATCAGGTTGGGATTGTTTTAGATTATATTCCGATGATTTTCTTTTATCTTGACCTAGATAGTACCTTTGGACAACTCCTGAGAATTTTCTTCTAAACTCTACCTCGGGATCTGTTTTCGCTAGTTTCCATCTACTTATCCTTGATCCGTTGTTGAAAATTTTGAATCTTGATGTTCGTTCGTTGTTGACTTCGATTTTGATTCTGTTGAAGATAAGTTTTTAAGGATTGAGTTAAGATATCCTGATAAACATATTTGATGGAGACGATGAGAACAGTAAGTGTCTACTTTACTTATGGAGTTTGGAATTTATCGCAGTCATATTAGCTAGCCTGACAGGGACGTGGAGCCTGATTTTGGATATACTATCCTAGTTATGGAATTTAGATTCTCTTGCAGCCATACCGGTTGGCGTGGTAAGGAATCTAGATAACATGATTTTAGGGTGTATACCTTGGTTATGGACTCTATCGTTTATTGCAGCTATGTTTACTGATGTGGCGTAAATTCTGGCAACATAGTTTTGGATAGACTTGTATAGTTATCAGGTCATATCTTAAGTTGATTCACTTCTTTTACCAATTGAGCAAGATAATTCCTACCATTATTTCTTATTTATCATTATTTTTCTCTATCATCGCATGATGATTTTCTCATCTTACCGTCATTTCTTTCGTATTGTTTAGCTATGTCTTGATTACACAAATCAACTATCTCATATCTACATCTGTTATCTACACTTAAAAACTCTAAATTTTTTGAAATTTTTATATCTCAATTGTTTCTTAATTTTTGATACTGTTAAGATTTTGATTCCCTTCTGTCCATGACCAATCAATTTTGGTCGTTTTGTATATCATGCCAAAGAGTCTTGATTGTTGATTAAACTTAAATGGGTTCGAATTCTATTGTGATATGATTTTCTTTTTAGATGCTCGTGTCCAGACTTCGTTGATTTTGTTCTCCATCTTGCCCAAATTCTGATTTACCCAAAACTTGATCAATTTAAATCGTGCTGAGACTAAATTATTTACTTTTATCATGATTGGACAATGCTATCATCACTCGTGCCTTAAACTTTCGATTCAATTCTGGCAAATGACTAAATTCCATTCCAATCACAATTTGGCTTCATACTATCCTTGATTATGCCGGAGTCTCATGTTGGTCATGCCTAAACCGTTATACTTTTGACCAAGGTTGAGCTGACCGTATCTATGATCGTATTGAGATTCAATTTTGAGCATGTTTGGATTTTGAAACACTCGTGCCTATAATCTTTTCGACCTTGATTGATTTTCTGATTGTATTTGAAATTTCCTTGTGCTTAATCATGCCTATCTCAAATCCTAATTCAAATTTCAGTAAGCTGAAATCCTATTATCAATATTTTGTTGATTGTAACTAGATGAAGCTCAAGTTTTGATTTTGTTGTCATACCTCTATCGTGCCAAGTGATCTTAGACTATTTCTAATTTTATTCACGCTCGAACTTGGAGCGTATTCCATGATTTTATTAATCATACTCTTCAATCTTGATCAGGTCTATAAGACCTTGACTTCAATTTTGTTGTGTCTAAAACTCCAGCCCAATCATGCCAAGCCTTGTTTTGGTCATGATTATCTCCCATCTTGATCAAGCCTGTGTGACTTTCAGGCTGATTATCCGTTAACCCGAGTGCTACACGTCACCTCGTACGTGGACTTCATCTATAACTTTCGTTCTCCTAAGTCATTTCTGAATCGTGTCCCAACGACTTAACTTATCTATAATCGTGCCTATATGATTCTTTTCATATTTTGATTCTATCGTGCAGAAATTTTTCATCGTGCCTGAATAATTGTGAATTGATTATCTTAATCGTGCAAACTTGTCATTCTATGATCGTGCCTAAGTTTTTGCCTAAAACTTTCTATCTTGTTTTACCCCTACTACAAACTTAATTTCGAGGACGAAATTTCTATAAGGTGGGTAGGATGTAAGCCCCCTGAATTTTCCGAATTATTTTCTTGAATTTTCTAATGAATTATTTTCAATAATTCATTTCTATTTAAATTAATTTTGATCTTTAAATGCTCTTTACCGTGACTTGGAATTCTAGAGCATCAGGGATGCCAGTCTCTACAAACTTCCTTCTTGAAGTTTGTAGTAGACGAGATTATCTTCATGTTGATATATCGTGTCCCACTCGAACTTGTTCCCTTGTGCTCCATTTGATTCGCGCAACTTCGGATCAATTTAGACCAATTTATCGTCTGCCGTGATTTGTGATTTAATTTCCAACTTAATTTCCGGGTCCGACATCAGTCCAATCCGGTCGACCCAATATATGGTCCTGGCCTGTTTTGAGCCTACTGTGCACGTGCCACTTGCGCGCCATCGAATTGATTTTCCTTGTGCTCCAATTTTGTTCATGATTTTAAATAGTTTAAAATTATTATTTTAATTAAATCTTGGTCCTGAACCTGTCCGATCTTAGCCCAGTACCCGACCCAATTGGGTGTAGGCCCTACCATGGCTACCCATACACCCCACTGATATTTTCTCATTTTTTTCTCTACTCAAAAATATCTCTATACATATACAAATATCTCATTATATATATATACATATATATATATAATATCTCTTTCTCTCTCTCCTCTTACTCATCACCTCACTCTCTCTCCTTCCCTCTCACATCAGCCACACCCCCACCAGGTGGCCGAACCCCTCACTCTTCTCTCTCTCTACTTTTCTCCTTCTCTTCCTTTAAATATATCTCTCTCTCTCTCATTATATAATATATATACATACACATATCTCTCCCTCTCTTTCTTCACTCCTACACACAAACACACACACCCCCCTCCCCTCTCCCATCAGGACAACCCCCCCCCCCTCCATGTGGCCGAGACTCTCTCCCCCTCTCTCTACATTCTCTCTCTCCCTCTCTCATTAATATCACACACACACACTCATATAATAACTATATCTCTCTCTCTCTTCCTAAAACTATCAAACACCACCACCACCACCCTCATCATCAAGCCACCCCCTCCATGCTCGGCCGACCACCACCTCCTGGCCGAGCTCCTCCCCGACACAGCCACTCCAGCATCCTCCCTCTCCTCCTTCTTCTTCTTCACACCACCACCATCACCATTATCACCATTATCAACTCCACCACCATTTCCATTCATCACCACCACCACCACACCAACGCTACCACCTCCACCAGTCCAAGCCTCCCCCCCTGCCGTGCGCCACCATGTGGCCGACGCGCCTCCGTAGCGAGGCGTCAGCCGCAGCAGCAGCAGCGCACTGTGCGCGCGCACGCGGGCCGCCGTAGCGCGCTGCCGCGCCGCCGCACGGCGCTACCGCCGGCCGCCGCCGCCGTGGCCGGCCACCCTTGGCCGGGCGCACCCCCAGGCAGGCCCCATGGCCGCCGCTGTCCTCCCCGACGTGTTAAATAGTCGATTCGTGCGTTTGGCACGGGTTCCCGTCGGCGCGCGCTCGAAAACGAAGTCAGAATTCACGTCCAGGACAGCAACTTCGTGCCGATTTTCTGGACAATCCGACCGTTGGATCGGCGATTTCTTCCCTCCGTCTCAATCTCGGTATATACCCCTTCATCCCTCTCAAATTTGAACCGTTAATTTCGTTGTTTGATACATCAAAACCGGCCACCAAGTTGACGTTTTAATTTGTACTGTTTTTGGACAGTTTTGCGACGCCAACTTTGCGGGTTCGGATCTTCGTCGTTGCAGCTCCGTTTTGCGCGCTACCAGTTCCGGTACACAGCTGGTATAACCCTCTTCCTGCCCCCTTTAGATTTTATTTCAGTTTGAGCTTGTTAGGTCGGTCGAATTCGACGCCAAAGTTGGCCGTTCGAATTCTTAGTGTTGCACTTGTAAAATTCCATTTTTGAACCCGGGACTCCGGATTCAATTTCTGATACCACCAGTGGACTCGTGGCGTCGTTCTGGCATGTTTTCATATAAAGTTTGCTTGATTTGGAGAACGTGGACCCTGGCACGCATTTCGGTGCAAAGCGGGTCCTACTTTCTTAGTCAACGGGTCATTTTGAGTTCGGCTCATCGGAATCCAATTTCGGATATACCGTTGAGTTCGTATCGCCATTTTGGACTCGTTGACATATAATATGCTGAGTTTTCAGGACATTGGCTCCGACACGCTTTTCCGTACAAATCGGTTTCAAGTGTCCTGGTCAACGGACCAATTTGAGATCGGGTCAACGGAATCCAACTCTGGATATACCGTTGGATTCGTATCGTCATTCTGGATTCGTGAACGTATAATTTGTTAGGTTTTGTGCACTTTTATTTCGACACGTTTTTCGGTGCAAAGTGTGTCCAACGGCGGACATCATTTTGGCCTAAAATTACCGTTTTGCCCCTGTGTCCAAATTGTTTGGACAGGCTATCCTAGCTGATTTGACCATTCTGGACACGTTGGTGATATTTATTTTATCATCCGACAACATCTGTAGATTTTTACCCTATTATTATAATCCTTCTCTTTTTGTGGTATTTTGAGTTCCATCAATTCCGGTGATTTCACAATCACTGAAATTGAATGGGTTGACCATGTAGATGTTTATAGAGACTAGCCTTGACCCTGTTTGACCATGGTTGACTGTTTTGACTGAACATCGAAATAGAGTCAACAATTGACCTAGTTTAACCTAGAGTTGACCATAGTTGACCAGTTGACCAAAAGTCAACTGTAAGTCAACTATTGACCCAAATTGACCTAGTTTGACTTGGTTTGACTTTCTGTGACCTAGTTTGACCTAGTGTGACTCAGTGTGACCTAGTTTGACTTCGTTGACTGAGTCTGACCTAGATTGCGTAGCTTATACTATAGAATCAAGCCTAACACTGTTGAACCCTAATTAGTTTATATATATCTTATCTTTAGGTCTATGGCATCACTCTGAGCATCGACCCCATTTGACAGCTCAGGACCGCAGGCGAGTACATTCACTGATAGTTTTTATTGTCTTGATATCTGCTATATCCGATTCAGTCGTAGTGTCTTACTTGATTCCCAGTCACGATAGTTCACGGACTAGTATATGTTGGATCATGACATGAGATGTTGTTCCTGAATTTTCTTGGTATATATGTACATTTTCTGCCTTGTTTCATGTACTTGTATAGACACCGATTCCTGAGAGGGAGTAGCTATCCTCTTAGGGAATCCCGTGTCATGACGTGTCATGTCCAGGTCCATTATACTATTCGGGGATGGGGAATTATTAGGGGTTATGTGATCAAAGCCTCCCTGTCACTATTTTGCTAGCGCCACCCTCACCTCACGTAGGGTGTAGCAGACACCCCTTGCCGGGTTATCCAGGTTGGCCGGCATGACCCTTTCCAGAGATTTTTCTGTGATTGTCGGGCCAAGTGGATAACCCTACCATGACTCCCTAGCCGATCACATTTTGCTCTAATAATTCAAATCACATTTTACATTTATTGTCGTATCTTATATTCCAGTTCAGTTTTACTTTCTGTACTTCTCACCATGCTATGATTTCATTTACTCACATGCTCTACATGTCTTTACATTGTACCTTGATTGGAGACTAAGTTCTGCTCGGGAGAAGAGTTACAACCCCGGTCCTTGTTTGGTTTAAGGGTTGTAACTCGACTTTCGAATGGTTCCCAAGTCTTCATATATCTTTGTCTTGTAGTTCATTATACTGTCTCTTATAGAATTTGTCAATTCACATGGAACTGCTGTTAGTGTTTGTACTTGCTCATTTTTCTGACAGGATACCGTTGATAATATTTTAGGAGTTGTTATACCATTAGTGGAATTCATGATGTTGCTAGCTGGGGTGGATCTCACTATTATTCTATGTGAGTTGCCTGGTAGTTATCCTTAGTTCGTCTTGTTTTTCCATCTTTATTTTTCTGTCTTATGTTTCCTTCTAGTAGTTTCTAGTTGTTCTTGTGCTTTAGTTATCTTTCTTGTCTTATCATCCCTAGCTGTTGTGATGTGACTAGAGTATATTTATAGTTATAGGCCTTCTAGACGTAGTATTTATTTATTGGGTACTAGACAGCGTTCTACCGCCGATACTGCGGCGTAGGCTGGGCGTCGTCTACGTATTCGTACCCGTATATCCGGGTGCGGGTCGTGACATCTGATCTCTAAAAGGGGTCTCTCTGGTCACACTCTCTCCGTTGTGTATATTGCCTGGCAATGTATATGTTTGTAAGGGAATGTCACCTTGTTATTTATAAGAATGGGGTGTGATCATTAGGGTTGCCAATGATTGCTTCCTGGAGATGGCGGCGGCCTGTGGATTGGTCAATCTAGGCCATTCGTTTTGATTGTGATGAATCTGGACCATTAAGTGTAGATTACATCAAATCTCATCAGTAGTTAATGCTGATTGGAATAAATCTTCTTAATAATGATCTTCTGATGTCTGCGAATAAATTTGATTCATTCTCCTGCCACGTGTTCCAGATTATTAGGATTTAATCCAATCTCTGATTGCAATAAATCTGAGAAATTGATTTGGCTTAGGACACGTGTCCTAGGAGCCATTGGGGCGATCTGAACCGCATGAAGATTGAGCCGCATAAGATTTGGGCCGCATATGGTTTTGGGCCACGTGTCAGGGCTGCCTGGGTAGTGGCCCTCCTTCGAACCTTTGAACCGCATGGAGATGATCATTGCGAGCCGCATAGGGATACATCCGCCTGAGCCGCATGGAAATGGTCCGCTTGAGCCGCATGGGAAGGCCTCCGCTTGAGCCGTATGAGACTGTTTCGGCCTGAGCCGCATATGATGGCTTCATTCTGAACCGCATGGGAAGTCTTCGCTCGAGCCGCATATGAACGCCCACGTGGCAAAGCCACGTGACATTTTTATGGATCTCGGGGGATTGTGTCAGAGATCTCTTTCTCTTCCATAGGGGTCTATCATTATGACAGAGTAATAATTACCTCTCTTGTGTCAGGGCTGTCACTTTTTTCAGAGTTGTCAGCCGTCAAAGTAATTAATGCAGCATAGGTCGGAGGGGAACACTGTTACGCCACGCGTCTTCTGAGCCGCATGGGATGTCTTGGGCCACAGTCCTTTATGCCGCATGACTCTCTGAGCCGTATGGGCTTCCTGAGCCGCATGAGATTTCCTAGCCGCATGGATCATTTTCCATGCTTCTACAATAACGAAAAAAAATTGTCACCAACGGAAACTAAACTAAGAACCTCAAGTCTATAAGCCTAACATGACAACCACTACATCACAATTATTTTGTGTTAAAGAAGGCTCGTGGTACATACTAGTTCTATCTTAGATATGTACATGTTAGTCAGGGCCGGTCCTGAGCTCATCGGGGACCAGGACAAACTTTCAAAATAAGACATCCATACATATTGTTAAAAATATTAAACAAAATAGCTACAAGTAAGGAGTGAACATAGGACCTTTAGTAAGGAGTCTAAAGTATTAATCACTACACCACAACAATTTTTTGTCTAAAAAGACTCACGATATATACTAGTTCTATTTTAAGATACAAAATTATTAATATATTTATCTTTAAAATTTCTTTTTTTGGCCCATGATGATCCGGGGGTCCTGGGCCAGGACCGGCCCAGATGTTGGTGCCCCTTCAATACTTTGTCCCTGGCCGTCTCCCTGAGCCAGGGCTGCACTTGTTATTAGAATGACTATAAGACATATATGTATTTATTCTAATCTTTATTAAGACTAATTAGGATGAGTTGACTTTAATTATTATTTTTATTATTATTAATAATAATATTTTTATTATTACAAAATATATATATATATATATATATATATATATATATATATATATATATATATATATATATATATATATATATATATATATATATATATATATATATTTGAGACTATTTAGGAAAAATCAAAATATCACTCATGTAATTATATAGTTGTTCCCTATTAATTTTAATGAATAATTTTAATTTGTAAACATATATAAGAATATATTTGAAAAAAAAAACTTTCTTGGTGAATCATAATTTTTCTCGTTATACTGTAACTGCTGTATATGCAAGCGAGTTACCTTGGAAAGAACAAATCTTTTTACTTTTTACTAAACGAAAAGAGTTTAACAATTTTCTTAATTTTTTTTCTATGCATAATTACCCCACTATCCATGTTAGAACTAATGAACGTTTTTTGGAAAGAACAAATCTTTTAATTTTTTAATGCCCCCATTATTAATAAGTGGGACTAAAGTCAAAAAATTTTATTTAAAAAACAAACTAACTTTTAAATCATTGTATAAATTCTCTTTCTCTCGTATATATCCTTAAGGTCCACCGGCTATTTGGTAGTTAGGGAATGTATTTGGATTCCTTATACACGTATGATAAAGTATGGAATTGAGAATTGTGAGGGAATAAGAAGACTTTAGATTCTCAAATATGTACGATAATATCCTCAACGACACCAACTGATTTTAGGTAATGATAAAATTAATGAAAGAATATTTATGAAAAACTAAACAAATTAAAATTTATATTCCTATGTGAACCAGGCATGATAAAATTTAATTTTTCCTACTACATATTCTCAACATAATTAAATATGGGTATAGGAAGTTGAATTTCTTTCTCGAAAATGTCTAGCTGTCATTGTCTCGCTATTGGTTCCAGCCATCCCTGCTAGTACCGGCTTCCGTCCATGTCAATGAGAGGCCACTACGTCGGCACGTTCCATCTCGTGTAGTCCCCTTTCGATTCTACGAGCAAAATTGTTCCAAAGTTAATTTATAGGAATATAAAACTTAAACAGTTGAAGTTTAAGAAACAAATCATTTAAAAATTGTGGGACAACGACATTGTTGAAAATATCTCTAGCGATAAACTATTTTGAAATATAAAATGTCGTTAAAAAAAGAAAAGAAAGATCACGTGATACACCACACCCCTAGTGTTGTATCGCGCGTGCGGAGTCAGGTTCTGTGCTCGTAGCAGGATACAACCTTTTTACTGGATTCCCAACTGTGTCCTATGTAAACCTTCATATTTACCAAATCCCCATTAAGTCAACAACGAAACTTGTAAGGGTAGTTCCGACATTTAACCAGTGGGTCACATGCCCCATATGCTCCTTTAGGTTGGGGTGTTCCCCAAGTTACAAACAGAATATTACAATAAAAAATACTTTAAAAAAAAAAAAAATAATAATAATAATAAAATATAGCACACAAACTATTGGTTGCACGAGGAAGAACCGTACACCTTTGTCTTGCGTCCGCGTATGTGTTCACACCAACTTTAGGTTGGGAAAACATAAATTTAGTAGTTACATGGTTCACATGTTACTCGCACATAAATGTAAATACTAAGTTGAGAGCTTTTTTTTTGTTAGTGGATAGGAGATGCAAATAGTAAAATACAATGTTACGGAACTAGGGCTGCAAATGAGCCAAGCCGTCCTGCCGAAGCTCGACGCAATAAAAGCTCGTTTGAAGTCGGTTCGTTAGTAAACAAGCTGAACTCAAGCTTCACATTCGAGCTCATTTAATAAATGAGCCAAACTCAATCTTAGAAGTACTCGGCTCGTTTGAGCTTGCGTGCTGGTTCGTTTCGAAGCTCGTTTGTTCTTTGTTGAATTTTATATATATATATATATATATATATATATATATATATATATATATATTCTTTTTATCCAACGCGTGCGGGCTCAGTATAATCGTGTGTCCCACGCACACGATTCTTGGCCTGTCGTATGGAACGAATTTTGGAGTGCGGACGTAGTCCGTTGGCCTTGTCATCATTGCCGTGCACACGCACCCCGCGCACTCCGCGCGCTCCAGAGCTCCGCTCGGCAGCACACCGTCTTTCGACGTCAGTTACTCAACACCTCACTTTGCCCACGACGCCGAAGAGACGCCCTCGACGACTAAGGGTGACCGCCCGTACGACGGCCACTGATTCCTTGTCGCCTGCGACTACCGATTCCGCCCAGCCGTCCGTTCTATGCGCACGACGCGCATATTGGCGACGATCGCCGACGTCCTTACGATCGAGCATGCGATCGTTTATGGCGGACGTCTTCTCGTCGCCCTCAGCAGCGCCGCACGACGGGCCGCGTGGTCGGCCTGTCGCTTATACCCGTGGGCGTGTATATATATATATATATATATATATATATATATATATATATATATATATATAGCAAATGATCTCTAGTCTAGTGGTTAAGAGAGATGCATACGGCCCAAGTGGTCAGGAGTTTGAGCCCCAGTGGAGGCGAGTTCGTCACAATTACCCATTGCTTCAAAATATGTATATATATATATATATATATATATATATATATATATATATATATATATATATATATATATATATATATATGAACTTTTAAATTAAATTTTTATAAATAAATTGTTAATATTACAAGTACTTGAATTTAAACTTAACTAAATTGAAATCGAGCTCGTTAAACTTAAAATAAAGCTCAATGAGCTTGAAATAAAGTTGAGCGAGCAAGCTTAAACAAGCTTGAATCAAGCTTGCTTATCAAGCCAAACTCGAGCTCAAACCAAGTCAAGCTCAAGCTCTACAATAATTTTTTTTAATTAAACTGGAGCTTGAGCTCAATTAATTCTACTCAAGATCTACAATAAATCTTAGAAGCTTGGCTCGTTTGCAGCCTTATTCGGAACCTACATAATATTTAATTTACTTATTAATTGATAATGTCAGATAAACCTTGGATTAAAAAAAAAGTGATTTTATCGAGGATTTTTATCCAAATTTTCGTCATGGCGCAACGCCTTATAATTTGATATGTAAAATTTTGTTGTTAGGGGATAGCAGATGCCAATAATGAAATATAATATTCCAACAGTATTTATGCAATTGATAATAACAATAGAATCCTTGGGTAAAAATGTGTCATTTATGCTGTATTTTTATCCAAAGTTTTCCCCTGTCATGTCACGTCATTCCTAAAAATAACCTACGTACTATGTTAGAGTAATACCGAAAATAATTATCCGCTACATTTCCCTCAAAATTAAAAAAAAAAAGAAAAGAAGGTAAACTAAGGGTTGTTCTTTATATAACTACTAGTGGATAACCCGTGCCATAATGGCACGGACACGAATCCGGCCTTCTCGACGTAGGCGTGCAGGCACCGGGCCAGCGCCAGGGAGTTCCGGACCGAGACGCGGCCTCCGAACCCGACCTTCTCGACGTAGGCGTGCAGGCACCGAGCTAGCGCCAGGGACCCGAGCCCGGCAGAGGCGGACACGGAAAAGACCACAGTGGCGACGTGGAGCCTCATGGAGACGAAGACGCGCAGGGCCGTCGCGGGGCGTCCGAGGGCGGCGAGGCCCGAGACGGGGGCGGTCCAGGAGACGACGTCCTTGTGCGGCATTCCGTCAAACACCCGCAGGATGTGGTCGACGGAGCCACGTCGGAAGTAAGCGGTGAGCAGGACGGTCTGCACGAAGGGGTCGGGCCAGAATCCAAGGAGGAGGGCGTGTGCGTGGAGCGACCTGGTGGCGGCGGCGACGGTGGTGTTGAGCAAGGAAGAGAAGGTGTGGGAGTCGGGAGAGACGCGACGGCAGAGCATTTGGGAGTAGATGGAGAGTGGGTCGGCGGAGATGGCGATGGCGATATTGAAGGAGAAGGAGTTGGGGTTGGTAATGGCGGAGAAGAGGGAGGCGGCGAAGGAAGGGTCGGCGTCGGCGGCATGGTGGAGGCTGCTTGCGACGAAGGGGTTGCGGAAGAGGCCGACGACGACGGCGTGGACGAGGATGGAGCGGAGGCGGCAGAGGGAGGGGCGGTGCAAGAGAAACTGGAGGCGGGAGTGCCGTTGGAACAACCGGTTGCTCCGCACCCAACAAGAAACCTCCTTCTCTCTTATAGAGAGGGACAATTTAGTCCTTTCATCATCGTTGAACCAAAGCACATGAGTCAGACCAAAAACCCACTGTGTTTTATATTATAGATATAGATTTGGCACGTTTAGGATGTGGGAGATGGATGTGAGAAGCACCGTTGAGAAGTAACCAACCGTCAGCTATAAACTTGGAGTAGATCTGTTGTTCCCGATATTTGTCCGGTATAGTATTGTTGATTATTTTTTAAATTTTCATGGTTATCATATTTGTTGACTATTTTATAAGGACGAGAATTGACACATGATATCTAAGGACAACATATATGCTCCATGTAAATCAACCTTATAAATTCCTCCACCACGAAGTTAAACAATTTTTTTTAGAGAGACTCTTCGAGTTCTTAATTTTTGAAACTCCAAAAATCGTTGGATTACATATATTTTATTCCTTGATTTTTTATTGTGCTGCTACTCAGACCGAAGGGGGGAGGGACTGACGCGCGAACCGCGTGCCACGTGGTGGTCCCCTATCGGACGTGATGGCACCGGAAGAATGACCCACATTAGCGGGAGGTTGTACCTATGGGGGACCACCATGTGGCGTACAGTTCGTGTGGTGGTATCTCATAGAAATTTTTTATTTTTTTAAGGGTATAGAAAGTTACATTTTAAAGTTAGTTTACACATATTACATAAGTTCTTATTTTGAGTTCTTGTTATGTAGTCCTACTGGAAATTAAACCCAAATTGCATCAATTGTTATGTGAGTCGGTGGTCTAGTAGAAACTTTAGTCAGACTGGTGGCAATTTCCTCGTGTGGCTGCTATTCTGTGCATCCACCGCACGTCAGGGAACAGTGGGCCCCACAATGCTGATATCCCCCTTACGGCTCGTTTGGATCAAATTTTTGTATTTTTAGGAATAGTTTTTCATTTTTTTTTTTCATGAGAAATGAATTCAACATTTCTATATCCATGTTTGGTTAGGTTAAAAATAGGTAGTTCAAATTTTTTAAAATTTTTATAACCATCTTTGGTTTACAAAGGGAGAAATATGAATTTATTTAGTTTTTTTTTAATACCCTTTTATTAATTTCATGAAGATTTACATGTTTGGGATAGAAGTTGAAAATTTGAAAATAAAAAGAGGGTATAATCGTCCAAACAAAAAAGTCAAGCATCATTACTAGGAAAGCAAATATATTCCCAAAGGGGGGGGGGGGGGGGGGGGGGGGGGGGGGGGGGGGCGGCTTGGGAATAGCTTTCCCCCTTAAGCCCCCTTATTCCCTCCTCATTCCTAATCCTAAACATACCAAACATGAGTAAGAAATTCAAAACCCATTTCCAAGCCACAAAAACTTGAACCAAACGTCCCCCTTAGGGTCGTTAGGGGGTGTAAATGAGCCGGACGGACAAGGACAATCCATTGTCTGTGTTCGATCCCAAAATGAAAATAAGTTCGGTCAGACGGATACGAATAGTCCACTGTTCGTGTTCGGACCGTACGGACACGGACAATCCACTGTTCGTTAATTCAATCGGACGGTCTGCGGACAGATTAAATATATTACCAAAAGCAGTTACTTTATCAAGATTTCTTGATAGTTTGTACTAAAATCAAGTTGAAAGGAGATACAATTGAAGATTATAGAATACAACAAAAATGGTAAAGATTATCGAAAATCTAACTAGACAACCAAAAATTGATGCAAAACCAAAATGTTACGACATAATTGATACAAAATCAAAAGGAGTCTCCAGTATCAGACA
Source organism: Iris pallida (assembly GCA_029216955.1). Taxonomy (NCBI): domain Eukaryota; kingdom Viridiplantae; phylum Streptophyta; class Magnoliopsida; order Asparagales; family Iridaceae; genus Iris; species Iris pallida. The sequence continues at coordinate 1,032,033 of JANAVB010030419.1, forward strand.
TTTCGCGGACAAATTCGAACTAACATGGATATAATCGTGTCCGGATCCGATTTTTTAAACGGACAAAAATAAATGTCTAAATTATATTCGTTAATTCAATTGGACGGCCCGCGGTCGAAACATTTATCGAGCCGAACTCGGACAACGGACTGATTTGTCCATTTTACGCCCCCCCTAATCCTCGTTTACGTTTTTGCATATAAGTACGTTAAAAGTAACATATTTTTGTGTAACTTCCCTAAATCCTAATCTTGAATTCTATATATTTTTATGTTTTATATTAAATTAAAATTTAATGAACTAATTAAGGTTAAGGAAGTACTTTGAAAGAAATTCTTACTCTTCTCCAAGAAAATTGCTTCAATCTATATAATCCTATGTAAGGCCAAATTATTGTGGATGGTTCTACAAAATGTGTACACATAGTTATCTATAATATTATCTGTCTGTAACTTAGATTCTGATATGCGTCCAAATATCCCAAATTTTCGTGCACATCATATAGCTACTTTCTCAATAATATGCAAAAAAAATACTTGAAATCTTTAATGATAATAGTGAAAGGTAAATTCTTGCTAAAAACTGAAGGTTGAAAGGCTCATATACAAATGCATTCCTATTTTTTATTTTATACAGCACAATAAAAATTTTGGAGCCAACGGGTACGAATTTGTGTCACGTGTCCCACACATAGCCTACATGTATGACACAACCATGGACACTTTGTCATTCCAAAACTCCAACTTAATGCTGTTTTTTTTTCCTTCTAAGGAATAAAAGATGGAAGAAGTCTCCCATGATTTCACTATCGACAGTCAACGGAAGAAATGCATGAGTGCAAGAGTTAATCAATCAACTGCTAATAATTGGTCAGAGCCCTATAGCCTAGTGATATTGGAACGGACATCCGGAAAAGCCTGTGTGTGCGTAAAATTTCAAAAAAAAAAAAAATTAATAATTACAACCTGCAAATCGTTGCTTCATTTTTAAAATCTAGTTTAATTTTATGTGGTTACTTGTTGACAATATGTTTTCTTCACAAACTTGGCTCTCTTTCGTATCTAAATTTTAATAAGAAGACAAATTAACGAAATTATGGAAGCTAATGCCACATTATTTACAAGTACTCTCTGTCGATTTCGCACTCAACCCAACTTTGTATTTTATAATTAAAACTTCTTGTAACATTTTCGTAGACGAGGTGATAAGTCGGAATAAAGAACATTATAATCAAACATTATATATATGACTATGCGCCTAAGTTAATGCTATCAATAATTAATAATATAAGTTTGAGTGCATATATATATTATAATAAATGGAGTGAGTTGGCCACTTTGTCCTTAATTGAAACAATTAAAAATTATTCATCGATTCTTATCCAACGATGAGCGAGTGGTGTCAACAATAAGCAAAAGATACCAATGAGAGAGGAGGAGCGGATGTCCAAGAAAAGGGGGCATAGTCTTGGTCTTGATGGAATCAAAGCAACATGATCCCTTCTTTTTTTTTTTTAAATTTAGAAATTAATTATTCTCTCGCCATTCTAATTCTTTAACTAAATCAATCGTGCACTCGCGTCATTACAACTTTTGTTCCTTTTTTTCCCTAAAGAAATGGTTCGAAACCAACCCAACATGCATGTGTGATGGTGTGCTTCCTACGCAACACCATCGAATGAACTTATTCCTTGCGTAAGTTATCACTCACAAATGTCTCACTTTAGGTCTTGATTATAGGAATACTAACATAGACATATCTAAAAAAGGATAAAAAAATATTATTTGTCATTTTTAACTCAAAAAGACAGGCTGAACGACTATCTATTATTCAAAGATTATAGAAATACTAACATGGACATATCTTAAAAAGAATAAGGAGATAATATTTATCATTTTTAACTCAAAATAGTTGTGATGTAATAGGTTACTATTTTTCTTTTAAATAATAAAGGTCCTTAATTCAAATCTTCGATGTAACAGTTTTTTTATTGTTATTAATTTTAGTTAATTTTTTCTTTTACTTGATGTATAGGGATGCTATTTCAGAAGTCATCTCGAATTTCAGTGACCTCAGGACTAGCCCTAAGAGCATCTCCAACCCTATTGTGACTTTGGAAAAAAGTTGTTGCCACATAGGAATGACAAAATTTTATTCAAAAGTTCTTCTCCAATGCAATTGTCAAGTCAATTGTGAAGCTTATGTGACAAAAATTAAAGAAGACAATGTGAAGTTGATTGTCTTGTTCTAGACAATGCACTTGACAATGTCTTCTCTTCCATGTCATCAATTATGAATAAAAAATATTAGAAAAAAGAAAGAAGATGAGTAGTTGTCTTAAAAGTTGCATTGGAAGTTGGAAAAAAAATACTTTTTATTGTCTTCTCAATACTTTTGCATTGGAGAGAGTTTTTCTATCTCATTGTCTTTTGAGATATAATTTTGCCACATAAACAAGACATTGTCTTGTGGCTCATGCCACATAGGAGCCACCTAAGACTCATAACATTTAACAAGACAATAGGGTTGGAGATGCTCTAATCGATCTCTCAATTGCTACTTTAGGAATATCATTTATTATATATTCTCTATTTTTTTTTTATAATTGATATGTTAGTTTATGTATGTTTGTTCATATTGACAAGATCCTGATGACTGATGAGATATTCCCTGAAAGTAGTTCGTCTTGTCCTTGTCTTCAATATCTTGAGATATTTTATATCTATGTTATTAAAAATAGGAATAGTTTAGCAAATACCACAATTCCAAATGTTGAAACTAGCATATACTTCCACTATTTTTTTTTTATCTAGCAGATACCTCCACTCCTATGTAAAACAGAATTTTTTTTAAAAGAAATGAAGGTATATCTTAATTCTCCGTTCCAAATGTTGAAACTAGCACATACCCCCACTATTTTTTTTTATCTAGCAAATACTCCTACTCCTATTTAAAACAGAATTTTTTTTTTTAAAAAAGTGGGAATATATCTTAATTTTTTTAACTATTTCATACTAAAAACAGGAGCATTTGGTAGTTAAAAAAAATTTGGGGACATATGCTAGTTTTAACATTTGGAGTGAGAGTATTTGCTAAATTATCCCTTAAAAAATATGACATCTATTCAACTAGTGGTATGCTTAACTCCTATTCTCGGTGACCCATGGTTTTACAAGTTTTGAACATAGTGTTTTCAAAAACTGTCCCCAAAAGAATTATCTTATCAAAACTAAATAATTAAAACCATTCAAAACAAGGAATACCAAACCTAGTCTTGTATGTCTGTTAATGTTTAGGGTTCGGATTTGGATTTGAGCGGTATTCCTTTCCTTATAATGGGAGAGGAGAGGAGAGGAGTTTGAGAATTTAGATAGGACCGTTCAAAGTTTATTTAGGTTTCCTGTTGATAATATATAATTGTCTTAAGAATGGATGATAAATTTAATCTATTGTTGATATTATAGCTAGAAATTGTATTATGCAGAATCATCGCCTACTAAACAAACCTGCAACATGCTACGTCATTTTCGTGTATATGAGCTAATTATTTACTAGTTTTGTTAAATATGGTATGAGTTGGACTTTTTCGTCCTAACTGAATCCCAAATTACAATTGTGCATCCAAGCTAAATCCAAATTAGTGACTCTTCATTCCAGTTCCAGTGGCGTCAACCTTTGAGCAATAATAAACAACGAGGAGGACCAATAGAAAATACTAAAGAAAAGGAAGGGATCGAGTGGTGGCGAAAGAAGAGGGAGCAAAAATTGTTGATGGAATCTAAGCAACATGATAATGAGAGAATTATTAACCTCCTATCAACCTATTCTATCGCTTCTTTCTTATTTTTAATTACTATAATTTTTATGCATTTGTGACTTGTGTCACCACTCACCTCTACAACTTGTTCTTCTTCTCCTTTTTCCTAAAAACATTTATTTTGTTTAGTGGGCATGAGACTCTGGACTTCCTACGCAACATCTTAGAACGAAGGAACGAACGAACTTCCTTTGCTGTTCTCTTCTTGTATTTTTTTAAATTTTTTTGAGCAAGGTACTGTTCTTATTGTAATTGACATGCTCGTTTATTTATGTTTAATCATTCAAAAAATTGAGGACATAAAAAATGGCTTGATTTAATTTGGTGTGTTATAATTGACATGTATGCATGCTTGAAATTTGGCAATTGACCTTTTATTTATCAAAATCATGGCTTAATAGTCACTCATTTAACATTCTCAGCAAAGTTCATTCTTCTTCACATCCTACAATATTTTTTCCCCCATGCATGTGAGTCACAAATAAGAAAAATCCTAGCCAAACATCTCTTTGGCTGGGTGGATCGCACAGGGAGCGTTATTTTTTCCAAAATTTATTTTGGCAGACCCTTGTGTATTCCTGCAGGTTCAAGTGTGTGTAATTCAAATATATATATATATATATATATATATATATATATATATATATATATATATATATATTTCAAATATTAACATTAATATTATGAATTAGAGTGAGGGGAGTTTTTGGGGGGCTTTCTAAGGGGGGCTTTTGATCCGCTCCCTATATATATATATATATATATATATATATATAAAAGGAATGCCCTACAATGAGATGTTATTTAGGTCATATAAGATGAACTCATTATCATTAGCACTTTAAATTGTAGCATAACATAGACCAGATTATTGAGCGATAACCCCAAAGATTGTTGTAGGACTTCCAGATACACTAATTTTGAACTAGGAACTCTTGCAACTCACCTCTAAGTACCTCTTCTATTCGAGGAAATTATAAATGGAATCATGGAGTCTTATAGTGCAAGTTATTCTCCAAGTTCATTTAGCAATAGAGTGTAATTAATAATATGTACGTTAAGCTTGGTTTAGAATTGTCTGTTGCTTTTCCAAAACTGGTAGCATAAGTAGCTTTTGATAGAAGGTGGAATGCTGCAAACAAAAACTGTAAAAAAAAATTTATTCATATAGTTTGATAAGTTGTTGTTCCAAACAACTTTGTAAACGAAGAGAACAGACTAGGCCATATTTGTTGTTGGGTTCTAATCCAGTCCAGGAATATATAATTATACAGCTGCTATGTAAAAGAAAAGAACAGACTAGGTCTGGATCTTGTTTTGGGGCTCTCGGCAGGAACTCCTGCATCTCATTTCTAGCCTACCGAGTGGCTCAATCAATAAGTAGCGTGTATAAATACTGTAATTCTCACAGGATCCTTTAATTTGTGTGGTTGAATATATTTCCATCTGCTACCAATAATAAGGGAAGTTTAACATAACAATCCCTTCCTTCAATTAAACGGCCACATCTGAACTTCATGATAATGTGATCAATCATATCTCCTGAATCGGAGATTCAGAATATATAATAACAATGTGTAATAAGGTTAAGCCTGGTAAACAGTTTTGCCTTTTGTTAGAAAAATTAATAAGACTCATACTGTAGGTTAAACCAAGTTTTACAACAATGTCAACATGGGAAAAGAAACATACAAACCTCTAATCGCTTTCGTCCATCCTTTTGGGACCGTCATAGGTCGAAAGGAAGAATGAACTTTGATTCTTCTGCAGAAACCTACATATGAAAAAAAAAAAAAAAGAGTTTAAATGGTATACATGTAAAGAACAACATATATTTAGTAGAAAGTAAAAAAAAAAAGTGTATACCAAGAAATGACAAAAAGGTATAACATGATATAAACTGAAATGTTAAACACAGCATATTAAAATTTACATTCTTCTCTTTAGAGTTAAAGACACGTCGACATCATTATGATACTCAGATGAATGACCAGCAGATGTCACATGTATTTCATGGTCGGCACATTCATATGCCATTCCTGAGTCAAACATACACACTTTGCACATTGTTGGATTCAAGACCAGCTCCAAGGCTGAGCCATGGTACTGTTGAGTTCAGTATACATAGCCATCAAGGTCAAAGTTTACACATTTTTAGATTGGTGACGAAGTCCAAGGTTGAATCCTAGTACTTTCGAATATGCATGCTGTCATGAAGTTAGAGTGACTAAATGCTTCTAACACCACTAAAATTTTCACAGCTCACCAGTCCTTGTATTCATCATTACCACATCTTTGATCTCCTACACATTACATTGTGAAATAAAACAACTGCAGGTTCCAACAATGTATTATTTTGATTTATCATGCCTAACACAATACTCAGTTAACAAAGTGATCCTCAAAATTTTAAAGTTTGATTTTGTATATAATAAATGCTTATAACAATATAAGCACTGATGCGACACAATTGACTTTTGCTAATATAAATGAAACAACTGTTTTCAGGTTTTGAAAAACCCTACTTCAACTAGTATATGTATCAACATCGAATAAAAGCAAGATGATGTTTTTGTTTGTTTGATGTTAATGAAACAAGTTGAGATTCTATAGATGTCTTCCTTTTCAATTTAACTAGGAAATTGAATAGTGATGTTCAAGATACACCGACAAGAATTTACCAAAATGCAGATTGTGACTGAAAGCTACCAGCATTTTTATGAAGTAAAAATATTTGAGACGTATGGTGAAAAGAAACTGTACTTGAGAAAGTCCAATAGCTTCTGTTGTAATTTCACCAGTGCCTCCTCTTCCATGTTGACATAGGCCAATAGTTCTGGCAGTTTAACTGAAACAAGCATAAGTGTAAGAAAATAAATTAGCTTCCCACAGAGAACTTGTAATTTTCTGAATACAGAGTGATCCACAAGAGTGCTCAACAATTATAAATAAAGAAAATTCGTAAGAGAACTAGTTAAATAAAGGTACACCATTTGGTGTAGGAACGTGGATAATGACACCATTCGGATAGTAACATTTGTGCAGCACAAGCCTGATTCCATATATATATATATATAAATATATATATATATATATATATATATATATATATATATATATATATTTAAGAAGTTCTTGGTTCAAATCTTGACTACAACAAATTTTAAAGGGACCTGAGTAGTGATTTCAGAAAGGATTATAATGTATCTTAATTTCCTCTTGATTACAAATTCTTGATTACAAATTCTTATATAGATATACTTAATAAAAACGATGGGAGCGAATCCAGCGGGCGACCGGCTAGGGTTTCCCCGAGGCCGCCGGACCCTCTCGCCGGCGGGGAGCGGGCCTCGGGGAAGCAGATCGGCGCTCCCCCGGCGGTGGGGGGGGGGGGGGGGGGGGGGGGGGGGCAGGAGCACAATCGGGGGGGTCGGGCGGACCCCCCGACGCAGCTGCGCTCATCGGCGCCCCCCCAGGCGGTAGGGGGGGGGGTGCGGGAGCAAAGGGGGGGGGGGGGGGGGGGGGGGGGGTCGGGTGGACCCCCCCGGCAGTCGAAGACCCCCCCAGGCGGGGGGGGGGGGGGGGGGGGGGGGTGGGCGGGCGGGCTCAACGGGAGGGGGGTCGGGCGGCCTCCTTTCGGTGACGGGGGTGTCGGACTCGCTGCGGGGTGGCCACATTGCTACGAACTTCGAGTTCGGAGCAGGCTCTAGATCTCTGGGGAGCCAAACGGAGGGAGGTGGATGGACGACGGTTACGCGACGTCGTGTGGCGAAGTCCGGGGGGAAGACGGGAGGCGGACAGGGTCAGGTTAGGGATCGCCATCCCGATAGACGTCAGATCGGGTCAGGGTCTCGGCCATCTGGCCGGGGTCCGGGGGTGTCTGCTGGGAGATCGGTGGGTTGGCGGCCAAAGGCGACCGCGGCGGCCAAGGGGAAGAATAAGGTGGTAGATCTGGATGTTCATGGATCTGGGACCCCTCGCCCGGAGGTTGCCCCGAGGCCTCTCGGGACGACCACTCGGCCTACTCGACGGTCCTAGGCTGAGATCTGCAAACCAGTGGGGCCGAAAACCCCCACATCGATGGAGTACGTTCCGCCGATCAAGGCAGGGAGGGGTTTCCGGGCCTCCTTTCCTGCAGAGGAGATCCAGAAGGTGACAGCATACTGGGAGAATACCCTCGTCCTGTATGTGTTAGGCAACAAGCCTTTCTACGGGCAGATCCGGGATTATGCAGCGCGTGTCTGGCAGCCTAAGGGGAGTATGGAGTTCTATGCCCGCGAGAACGGCTTCTATTATGTGAAGTTCGGTCTGGCGGAGGATGTCGCTAGGATCCTCCAAGGCGGCCCCTGGACGTTCGATGGCAGATTGATCATTCTCAAGGAGTGGACCCCGGAGCTTCGTTGTGAGAGAGAAGTACTGAATGCCATCCCTGTATGGATTCGCTTCCCTGAGTTCCCGGTCAGGTTTTGGAGCATACCTTTGTTGATGCGGCTGGCCAGCTTGGTGGGCACCCCGATCAAGGCAGATGACGCTACTGCCTTTCGGTCGCGGTTGATTTACGCTAGGATCTTTGTGGAGATTCGGGCAGGGGGGAGCTTCCGAAGATGGTGGAATATGAGATCCCTTCTGGGGAGGTGCTTACCCAGAAGGTGGAATATGAATGGGTTCCACCTACCTGTTCACGCCGTTCCTGCTTCGGGCATCTGGCTAGTGCATGTTCGGAGGTTGGACCTCCAGTGGAGCCTACTATCCCTCCTAGGGAGGCTCCAGAGGCTTCCTGCGATATGGATCTCAGAGATGATAGTGGCGCGGAGGTCTTGGAGGGGGAGGTTACTCATCCTGTGAGTGATGCTGGTTTGAGCCTCGTTGTATCTACTCAGCTAGTTCCTACGAGTGGGGTGATGACCACTTGCCAGGGGCTGAGTAGTATAGTTACTAGAGGTATGGCGGCGACGGAGATTGAGGCACGAGGGGATGGCGGATCGTCTGGAGGGCAGGTTTACTGTAGAAAGAGACGCGCTGTTGGCATATTGAGGGATGGCCCCTCCATGGTGGTGGGTCATACTTCTGACAGAGAGGAGGCGGTGTGTGTTGACAACCCTGTCTGGGCGTTGGTTCTATCTCAGGTCGCTCCCCAAAAGGCGGTTCCGTCTGGGATGGAGGAGGACTCTTTAGCGACGGTTGCGGCACTTTCTCCAGGTGCTGATCCGGAAGTTTTCCAGGGGGACCCCACATCTCATTAATTAATGGCCATTATCGACTGGAATGTGAGGGGGGCGTGTTCGCTAGGGAGGTGGAGAGAGATATGTGGGGTGCTCCACAGAGAGAAATGTGACATTTCTGTTATTTTAGAATCCAAGATCAAAGGGGAGAAGACCCTTACTCGGCGGACCCCTTCTCATTAGGCCCAGCTGCACAACCTGGCTCTATGTGACATGGCCAGAATTTGGGTTCGCTGGAACTCGAAGAGTTGGGATGGTGACTTGATCTTGATGACGGAGCAGTTGATTGCCATATCCTTCGTGAACAAGGGTGGCTTCCGGTTCTTGCTGGGGGCGGTCTACGGCCACAATGACAGAAGGAGACGGGAGTCACTATGGAGCGACATCTCCCGTGTTTTCTCTGTTGCTGATTCGTCGTGCCTCCCTCTTCTCTTGATCGGGGACTTCAATGCTCTTCTGCACCAAGGGGAGAAGCTGGGTGGTCGCCCGGTTCCAGATTCTATCCTCTATGATTTCCAGATATGCCTCCTGCTTGCGGGGCTTCGGGAATTGTCTCGCTCAGGCTTCATCTGGACTTGGCACAACAAAGCAACTCATAACAGGGTTGCTTGTCAGCTTGATCGAGCTCTGGGCAATGGGGAGTGGTTCCGTCACTTTCCCAACACTTCGGCTGAGGGTCTGGCAGCTGGGACGAGCGATCATTCCCCCATCAGGGTTGGCTTCTCTGCTCGGTCTCTTGGGAAGTCCCGCCCGTTCAGGTATAACAACAGTTGGTATCTCTCGGAGGGCTACCTAGAGGCTGTCGCAAAGGAGCTTTCTAACGGTCAGGAGGGGACGGCTCAATTCCGATTGGCTCGTCGCCTCAAGGCCACGAAGAGAGCTCTCAGGAGTTGGGTGAAGGGGTTGCCCAAGTCCACCTTAGAAGATAAGGAGGTGGAGTTGAGGACCTTGCAGCAAGATATGCAAGCTGACATGCTTAATGGGGATCTGGCGGCGGCTAGAGAGAAGGAGCTGATTGGAGAAGTCAACATCCTGAGGCTGCAGAAGGAAATTAGCTCGGCCCAGCGAGCCAAATGTTTCTGGCTGAAGGATGGCGACCGTTGCTCTAAGTTCTTCTATGATGTTATCCGGACAAGACAGAATAGGAATCACATCTCCCAGCTTCTTGATGCGGATGGCACTCTGGTGGGGACGCCGGCTGAGATCCAGGGCGAGCCTGTCAGGTACTATTCTGATTTATATTTCCAGACTGACTACCTGTCCGTGTTCCCAGAGGTTGTTACGAAGCGATTGGTGACTCCATTTGGGAATAGCATCCTACTTGCCCCTGTTACATTGGAGGAGGTGGAGTCTATTGTCAAGGTGGCGGACCCCAACAAGGCTCCTGGTCCGGATGGCTTCAGCAGTGGTTTCTTCAAACGCCATTGGGATATTCTGAAGCATCAGGTCGTGGAGGTGGTCCAGGAGTTCTTCACTAAGGGGAAGCTTCTGAAGGAACTGAATCACACTTTCCTGACCTTGGTGCCAAAGAAGGAGGACGCGACAGCATTGGCGGATTTCAGACCTATTGCATGTTGTAATTATCTTTATAAGATAATTACGCACCTTATGTGCCGACGGATGGAGGGGATCATGCAGGACTTGGTTTCTCCGAATCAGGCTGCGTTCATCAAGGGGAGGTCGATTGCAGAGCATAGCCTCTTGGCACATGAGATGGTGAGGGGATTCAGCAGACCCGGTGGGGAGAAAGCTTGTGTTAAACTGGACCTGAGGAAGGCGTATGACATGGTCAATCGTGACTTCCTCTGCCATCTGATGTCCGCCATGGGATTCGCGGATCACTGGGTTGCGTTGATCAGGGAGTGCATCACGTCCCCTACTTTCTCTGTTCTCATCCAGGGCGTTCCTTATGGGTACTTCCAGAGCAACCGTGGGCTTAGGCAAGGTGACCCATTGTCCCCTTACCTGTTCACGCTTGTTATGAAATACTTTACTTGTTTGATGGATCTGGCAGTGCACCGTGGACGGCTGGTGCCTCTGTTTCGGAGGATGGACCCCCTAGTTACCCACCTTATTTATGCTGATGATCTGCTAGTCTTCATCCAGCCTTCGACGGAGGGGTTGCAGACGCTTGCGGGTACTATGAAAGATTTGAAGTCCTTTTCGGGTCTCCAGATGAACAGGAATAAGAGTCGGGTCTACTTCAGTTCCCGGTGTCCCCAGAAGGAGGAGCGGACTGATGTCCTGGGTATCGCGAGGAGTGATCTTCCGGTGCGTTACTTAGGAGTGCCTCTCACAGTCAACTATGCGTGGGATCAGGACTGCCATAGCCTGGTAGAGTATGTCCAGAGGAGAGTAGAAGGTTGGCAAGCGGCCGGTCTGTCTTTTGGCGGTCGTATTGAGCTGGCCAGATCGGTGATCTCGGTTGTGGCCCATTTTTGGCTACAGTCCATCCTTCTACCTGTGGCCACTATTCGGCGAGTGGAGCGTCTCTGTGCTGATTTCCTTTGGAGGGGGGTATGCATGCGGTCTCGTGGGAGCAGCTCTGTCGTCCCAGGAAGGAGGGAGGAGTGGGGCTCAGGCCGTTGCTGGAGATTAGGGAGGCCTCTGCGCTCAAGCTGGCCTGGAGATTCATCAGCGGGGGGTCTCTCTGGGCGGACTGGATGCACAGCAGATACGTGAAGCAGGGCAATTTTTGGACGTGTTCTCCTGATAACAACCATTCAGTCACGTTCAAGACTGTCTTGAGACACAGGGGAGTGCTCAAGTCTGCTATCCGGAGGGTCATGAAGGATGGGTCGGGTACGGACCTCTGGCGGAACCCTTGGATAGATCGGTGTTCGTTGCTAGACATCAGGGGATCCCCGACTCACCAGAAGGACGGGCGAGTACGAGATGGAGAGTGGAGGCCGGCATCTTATCGGTTCACTGAGGAGCTGGGAGGGTTCATTATGTCTACAATCATTGATCCGGCTTTGCCTGCGGATCGGTGGATCTGGGAGCCGACTGAAGCATCTTCGGGAACTGGGGAGTTCCAATTCCATAGCTGCTACAACCTTATCCGGCGCACTTTCCCTCTGAGTTCTGATTACGAGTTCGTTTGGTGCAAGGGTCTGGCCAGGAAGATGCAGTTGTGTGTTTACAAGCTTCTTCTGGGTCGCCTCTTGACGAGGGATCGCCTGAGTTCATTTGGAGTGCCGGTTCCGGATCCCAAATGTGTGCTTTGCTGTTTGGAGCCTGAGTCTATAAAGCATATCTTTTTCAAGTGCACTCTGGCATGGCAGATCTGGTCGGAGCAGAGTCGGGTATTGGGAGTGTGCGCCTCCGGGAAATGTATTGGGGACATCATCTCGGTGATACGAGATAGCAGGGGTCGAGGTCAGGACTGGTTCCGAACAGCCAGAGTTCGTATGGCTGCTTCGGTTTGGCATGTATGGCGAGAGCGAAACCACCGGATCTTTGAGGGGTTGGTCACCCCTCCGGTTGGCATTCTCCATAACATCGAGTTTGATGTAAATGCTATGGAGAATGGATGAGTGGGAGTCCCACCCAGATTGTATGTTGTAAGAATATGGCTTTTCCTTTGGAATAAAATTTACCTTTTTTCCAAAACAATATATATATATATATATATATATATATATATATATATATATATTTGAAAAGATTTTTTTTATTGAATTATGAAACTGTACACTGTTAAATATCTCAAAAAGAAAAAAAAAAATGTCACCTCCAAAACAGAGTGTGCTCATAACTCAATATTAACCTCTCCTTGCGGATTAGGTAGGAGACAAAATATGAAAATCACTCTCAATGTTGTGCTGAAGATCAATCGGATCCATGGCCAGCACCTAAAAATCCGATGGTTTCTTTTACGCCAAACATGCCAAACAGCAGACAGTAGGCAAAGTCGTGCCTTCTGAAACACACTAGCGCCTTGAGGTCTAAGAAAATTTAGCTCAACGAGAGTATCGAGAAGGTCACACCTTGGTCGACTCTGCACAACCAAGTGAATCCTTTGGGAGTGCCATATACTCCAAGTGAAACAACATCGGAAGAACAAATGTTCGTTGGATTCATTACCCTCCTAACAAAGGATACACATAGGGTTAGCTATTTGTTGGGAACACGGTGTGACCCGAACCAAAGTTGGCCCATGAGGTGCGATATTGAATTGGGCCCATATGCCTTAAAAGAGAATTCTCATGTAAGGCCTGAACCAATCACAATTATCTACACCACATGATCCCACCTCCTAACCGATGTGGGACAAAATTACCGACTCTATTGTCACCCCCTATGCATTCAACCGGAAACGAGATGCAATCCAACAATCTCTACCTTAGCTCATTTCCGCTGACCGAGCAACCTAGCACACCCGGCTACATTTGTTCATTCCCCGCTAGCCGAACACCCTTAGCACAATTTGACTACCTTTTGCTCGTTTTCGCTAACCGAACAACCTTAGCACACTCCGGCTACCTTTGCTCGTTCCCGCCAGCCGAGCACCTAGGAGATCCAACATATTGTCATCTCGATCCGTTCGACCAGAGAACCAAGCGAACCAAGCATGACACGTTCATCCACATCACAATGCCAACCACAAAGCCTTGCTCCACCTTGGGCTCGTCAAACCCACATTTAAAGCCAATTCTTGTAGTTGATGCTCTTACTCCACCTTGAGAAGAGTCCGTATAATCTGATTATACACGAACGTTCAGCACCATCTGTCTCGAACCAATTAGAACCGCCCAAACTAGTCATGTAATCATGGACTCTGATACCACTTGTTGGGAATACAGTGTGACCTGAACCGGAGTTGGCCCATAAGGTGCGATATTGAATTGGGCTCATATGCCTTAAAAGAGAATTCTCATGTAAGGCCTAAATCAATCCCAATTATCTACACCACATGATCCTACCTCCTAACCGATGTGGGACTAAATTACCAACTCCATTGTCACCCCCATGCGCTCAACCGGAAACGAGATACAATCCAACAGTATCTGGGTGCCAAATCAAGTGACTCTATCCAAGGTAAACAATCTATTGTGGAGTACTTTGTATATGCAGTCTCATTTCCATTGCTAGACCCTTGAGCCATATGAATTCAGACTACTCTGAAGGAGGGTGACACGGCCAAAACTGTTCGTAGGAAACTTTGAGGCACAGTTTGCAGTATCGGCCGATACCGATCTAATACGGCCGATACCGACGGTTACCGACAAATATCGATACTGACCGATACCGACATTGGAGGTCTCGTTTTCGGTCAATTCGGCAAAGAAAATTGAACGAAAAAAAAATCCAATAAGCAAATGTGTAAAAGCATAACAAGGTTGTAAAAGCATGTAAAAAGAGAGAACTATCGCAGGAAAACTAATCGGGAAGGTGACAATTATTTCACTCAATTCCAAAATGACTAAGAAACAACTCATGAAATACTTAAAATTATGCCTATATATATATATATATATATATATATATATATATATATATATATAAATATAAATTTAACAATTTATTAATAATTACTTGCTTTCCGATCAAAACATTCGATACTATCCGAAACCGCCTATACCGTCGATCCCAATGCTCGTAGGAAGGGTCGGATACCGATACTACGAAATAATTCAGTGAGCCAGGTGTTAATCTCAATTCCCCTCTTTGGGGAATTGAATAAAACAATCGCCACTTTTTGTGCTGGAAATAATTCAGTGAAATCAGTTAGTACAGAGATTTTCCAAACACTACTTTCTCCAGTTAGCCTCTTATATATGCATTCAAGAACAATGAGCACATTAATAACATAATTGTACAAATATAAGATATATACTTCTATGTGCAAATGGTTTCATGAAGTAATCTACGGGCTCCTCTAAGAGACGGTCCCCACAAAATTCATGATGGCACATACATCATTTGTCTACATGCCAGAACTGATAATATTCAAGCCGGAGCAAGAGACATATTTTGACCACAAATTGGAATACAGTTAAAACAGTTATAAGAGGTGTAGCTAGTGAGACCACTGTTTTATTTGAGCAAAATGCAAACTCCAAGGATGTTGTTCTTCACATTTAATAGTAGACATACTAAACTAATCACTTAATATCTATTGCATAAAGGACTGCATGAGTCTATATGCATACCGAAAAGTCGCAATAGATGCTCAGCACCATAGATAGTTGAAGGGGAGACATTTTCGCCAATTGCTTCATGATACTGTTGGCGTTCCTTCTTATACAAAAGCATTGCTACCAACGCCTTATCGAAATAACAACGCAACCCCTTTAGAATCTCCGCAACTGATTCTGCAACCCTTTATCAAAATAAATTTCGCAAAATCTCATAAGAATATATGAGATATAATATTGATGGCTATGCAAACCAGAAAGACAAACAATCTAATTGGCGAGGGAATCAAGATACATATATTGGTGACCAAGACGAGAGCAAATATAAATTCCAAATATATGACACATAATAATGGTAATTATAAGAAATAGGGATTGCAATCTGTCATTTAGCAAATATACCAAGCAATGATCAATTAAAACATTAGCATTATCAATTAAATTAGCTTATACTCCAAGTCAAAACTGTTTCACATAGGGAATTATGCCTAGGATTGTTTTCGTTAAGAAAAGAAAGTATAATATCTCAAAGGAAAACTTTTATAAACTTGCTAACAACAAAGAATCATATTACAATGAATGTAATTACATACGAATTCTAAGTAAAAGTTGAGAATTCTGGAGATTAGTAGTGATGGAGAACTCGATTGATGCGTGATCGCTATGATCTATTGACTACCCGAGACAAAGATGGGAAAACGCTAAGTCTTTCACTCACGAACACTGTGGAAGACAGAAGGCAGCAGCAAGACGACTCTAATGCTCAAGAATCGAAGCTTTTGATGCTTTGGTAGCACAAAAACCAAGGTATTTATAGCCAACTCGCACTTAATGGCTAACTGTTGAATTTCCGCGAAAAAACGAGCAAATCTGCACCGTTTCTCTCATTTCCGTGCAGCAGGTACTGGCACTGAAATTTGATGCCTTCACTGAGCATAAATTCCAAATCTAAACCGACGGTTAACGTACACATAATCAATGTTTGCACACCACATGTCATCAGTTACGAGGAATACCATTAATCCCAATGATTACAGCGACGTAAACATGACGATCTCTTCGAATTCTGTAACGAATCCTATTAAAAGGAGCGGTTGCTTCGGAATTCAAAACGTATTAATTCTCTCTTTATTAGGGAATAAGAAGCAACATCTTCGCGTAGAGCATTGATGTGCTAAAGCTTAGCAGCTAAGCATGGCAGATTCTTAGCGCGGAGAAATGTGACAGTCTTGAGCATTCTCGACCTAACACATTGGCACTGTTGCAATGAATGTCTTCCACATGGATAATCTTTTCAGCGTAAAGCGTTGTAGCACTAAGAATTGTAGCTGAGATTTGACCATTGTCATCATTATCTTTCATGTGGGCACACATATTATAGCGTAGGATGCACTTTGTAACCGACCCGAATTGGAGCGTGGACAGCCATGGAAGGAGCTTTGTAGCTGACAAGCTGCTCAACGTGGCGAGTGATCAAACTTCCGTGCAGAGGCACGCTGCACGAAAATGCTTGATAGAAGTAAAGTTGCACTCTTTTATTAGTGTCACTCTTGTAGATTTTTTTCCATGCTTCTACATGGACAAGATGTGATGCCAAATTAAAACATTACTTGGATAGGTTGCAACAAGTATTTTTTTTATGTAACATGCAGTAAGAAAATATAACTTAACTGACAACAGATGCACGAGAAAAGGAATAATGGAACATTGCAATTTGCATTGTGTTTGCTTAAGTTACATGGCAAAACCAAGCAATAATCAATTTAAATATTATCACAATCAATTCAATTTGCTTGTAATCCAAGTCAATACTGACATCAAATAGGAAACTAAAATCAGTTATATCTAGAATAAATTGTGATATCAAATTAAAACATTACTTGGAAAGGTTGCAAAGAGTTTCTTTTCAATGCAACACACAGTAAGAAAATCTAACTTGACATGTCAGAGCAGATGCATGAGAAAAGGAATGAATGAAAATTGCAATTTTGCATATAAAGGTTTTGACATTTGTATTTGCTAAACTTACATGCCATCCTTTTTTGTCCGATAGTCAAGATACCTCTTCAAAATATCATCTACATTTGGAGAACGAGGGAGCTTGACAAGCTGCGTATATAGCAATCACTTATTAATCCCACCTTATGAAAAGGCGAGCCCACTTGAAGCTGAAATGAAGAAGTTAAGAAAACTGGATAGAAGACTTAACAGTAAAAGGCGCCACATTGATATAATAAGAGTTAAAAAACATAAAAACCTGAGCAAATAACATGTAAAAATTAGTGATTAAGAACAAAGGAGAACATAAAATCTTTACACGATGACGCTCTGAAAGCTTAATAAGATACAGTGTGATATATATATATATATATATATATATATATATATATATATATATATATATATATATATATATATATAAGACTAACTTTTTAGGAATTGTTAGTACTATGCAAAATTTATCCTTCACTGCATCTTTAGGTCAATATCATTAGAATATCGGGTTTGACAGGATTACATCAGACAAAATTCTCTTTATGTTCTTCGGGTTTAGTTAATGACTGAAGGGGTGGGAAGATTCAAAATCCTTAACCTACGAAGTCCCCATATATAGCTATATGTGATTTTGAAACAAACTCTATATCAAGAAAGGATGTTCAGAATGGATCTCTAGTTTACCTATAAGATCACATATGCAAAGGAGATTAGCTTTCCAAAACAAAAGTAGGGCAGGGAAAGACAGACCATAAATTCATTGCTTTAACATTTCTTATTGTGCTATAGTTTTCCTTCTAGGTTCAGGTGTGAATTCTGAGAGGAGCCAGCAAAATGGCAATCATGGTTCATTTTCTGTTCGATTTACTACCACTGGCTAAAACTAGAAAAAAGAAGAAACTAAAACTAGAGCAAGTGTTGGAAGGCCTGCAAGGATCAAATGAAACAACATGTGGCAAACACGATCCCTAATGCAAGTGTTGGAATGTGGTTACCTGAATTCACCGTTGAGATACCATTCCACAATCTAGGAACACATGTTCTGGAACACGGAACGCCGGCAATTTCGAACATGTAAATCCACGTCCCAACAAGCGAACATGATGTGTACCTGACTTTACAACCAAGCTTTTAAAGGGAAGAGATTCTTTTAGTTATTATTTATGAAAAGTTTTTAGAGTTCAAGACTTGATACATCTTTTCTAAAATACATTATTGATAGGATTTTTGGATCTTGTGAATCTATTTTTTTTTTAAAGTTTTGAATTTTTGATGATGCTATATTATGGTATTTGATTAATTTTGAATCTTTAATACGTTATTGAACTTTTGTTCCTACAAGTGTCGACGTTTCTAATAAACGTATTTTCGGCGAAAATACGTGTTCTGAAGAACCTTACTCCCAACGCACCACATACAGACAGAGATCTTCCCGTTTTCGTTCCACATTCTCGAGCACTCCTTGTTCCGGTTAACCATGTGTTGGAAAGCCATGCGAGAATCACAGGAAACAACATTCTGAACAAATGATATTCTGAATGCAACAATCATGTGTCATAAGTTATGTTGCAGTGGACTTTAGCACAATAGGTCCTTATCTGAGTATGTTGATATATGTGTTAAGTATTATTGGGCTTTAGTCCCCACATTGCCTAGAATGATAGGAGAGGAGGCTAGCCTCTCCTATATATATGTAGTCTCTATTCCAATAATAATCACTTAAAAATTTCTACATGGTATCAGAGCATAAACTTGCTTAGAATACCGTCAGAGCCACCCTTTCCACACAAACCCTACCCCTAACCTCGCCCTCCCTTCCCCCCCCCCCCCCCCCCCCCCCCCCCCCACGCTGCCGCTGCAGCTACTGCGCCGCTGTGCCGCTACTGCGGCTGCTACTTACTTGCCGCTACTGCGGCTGCTACTGCCTGCCGCTGCTGCTGCCGTGGGTGCCTCCTATGATGAAGATACTTTGATACTTTAATACTTCAACAGCTGAAGCAGAGTATAGAGCTATGGCCTTGGGAGTCACAGAACTATTGTGGTTGAAGAATATGCTGACGGAGCTAAAGCTGGACCAGGGAGCCAAGATGAAGCTATGGTGTGACAACCAGTCAGCTATTAGTATTGCCAACAATCCAGTGCAGCATGACAGGACCAAGTATATCGAGATTGACAGATTCTTCATCAAAGAAAAGCTGGAGAAAGGAGTACTAGAGCTGGGCTACGTTCCAACCAAAGATCAGGTAGCAGACGGACTGACAAAAGGGCTTAGTTCTATCAGCATAATGAGAGGATGTGACAAGATGGGTTTAGTAAATATCTTTCGTCCATCTTGAGGGGGAGGGTTGATATATGTGTTAAGTATTATTAGGCTTTAGTCCCACATTGCCTAGAATGATAGGAGAGGAGGCTAGCCTCTCCTATATATATGTAGTCTCTATTCCAATAATAATCACTTAAAAATCTCTACAGAGTATAAACATTGTTAAATCATTTACATATCAACAAATTTAAAACAGTGAGAAATCTTTTTGGTTCCATCTATTGATTCTAAGAGGAGGCTAGAGGGTACCATCTTACTAGTCAATTTTGTCGGTCATATTTACACCATATATGTGATAGATGCTAAATATATAGTTTATACTTTCAACCATTTGGTTTTCATAAAAAAGATCTATTTTATCTTCAAATTCTGGGTTTGAACTTCACCAAATAGATAAGATCACAATATTATCTTACTGCGATCCCACAAATCCTAATATACCCCAAATAGATCTAGCAAATAAGAAAATTGTATCATTTAAGCTTATATTTTCTCCTTTGGTGTGGCGCGTGGAAACTGGCAAGATTACAACCGAGTAATCAGTGTCTCACAGGGTGTCTTCATAATATTCTTCCTCCCAGCAAAGTTGCACAAAGACGGACACATAAGGACAAGATACGGGTACGGGACACGGACATTTCCAGATAGGTACAATAGTAGTCACTTATGTTGACTTGACCGAAATTTGAATACAGACACGGATTCGAGAACGGACATAATAAGAATACGCACACCCTTTTTTCGAGTCCCTGCAACATAGCCTCGCATTATGTGTATTGAAAAACCACTTACAACACAAAGAATTTAGAAAAGGAAGTATAATAGACATGTACAGAGATGCTCATCTCTCCGACTAAAACAACCAGAAAAAGGAACTACCTTACCAAGCTGAGTCACAAACTCCCAATCATCTACTAGTTGCTTCTTAAGAGTCAATGGGAATTGCACTAGGACGAGTTTCTCAAGCGATCTAGTGTCCTTCTCCTGACATACATTATAATATCACCATGAATAAACTGTTGATGCTGGAAGATTACACTACTTAATTCAAACATAACATAAACATACAGTTGGGAATAAAATCAATACTGATCAGTTTGCAAAGTAACACCACAGAAAACTTGCAAGAAACTATAGCATTGTGAGATCATGTCTAAGTACTCAAGAAAACTACAAACTAAGTTGAATTTGATATACGCACTTGTAGATTAAGATGACCTTCCATAGTCATCTGAAATAAGAAAATTATCATCATCATCCAAGCCTTCTCCCATTGAAGATGGGGTCGGCTATGGAGCATAAGAAAGCTTATTTGACCGTTTATATTACGGACTATCAACCTAGGGTCAAACCTCTATATTGATGCTAAATTCCTAGCGAAGGTAGCTATGAGTATAGGAGTCATATGATAGCCCCCTATGCGGCTAGTTGGCAGATATCTTGACCTACCTTGGATTTGTAGTTTAAGCTCATGCAACCATGAAGCAACCTCCTGTAGTGTCCCGTCCCGCTCAGTCAATCGGAGGAATCGAAACGCCGACGGCGTTCGGACTTAGCCTTGCAACGGTGACTCGAAGACATCACTCGGTCGAGGCGACTCCTCGCTCAGGTGGGATAGTTTCGGTGAACTTGCCTCATCTTAGCCTCCACATAATAAATCGCATGTTTTTAACTTGCACAAGTAGGCTTGATAATAAAAGAGATGAATTCACATAGATAAGGGAATAATCCCGACGGGTCGAATTGAGTTAGAATATGAAAATGTTCAACGGGCGGCTTAGAGTTGGTGCACGGCGTGCTTTGAAAATGACACTCGGTCCTTCGTCCCGTGGCTTGGGAGAAGAAAAAGTTAGTTTTCGCCACAAAGTTAAGAGTTAGCCTAAGTCATAAGCGTCGCCCACATAAAGGCCTCATAAAGCATGCACGGTCCCATCGTCCAAGGCTTGGCATAGCCTTGACCTTCCCCATGAGTTAAGTTGCGTCGCACGGCTGCTGGCGTATGTCTAGGCGCCCAAATGACTTGGTCGTTCAAAGTTGAACACGTGCACGACACGTTCCATCAAGGCAAAGCTTGACGCAGCCTTTGCTCGTCAAGTTGTTTCCAAGTTAGGCAAGTTATGTTAGGCTATCGGAGTAGTAGTAGCAAGCACGGTCCTACGAGTTCTACGGCTGGGTATAACCACATAGTCTTGCGGTCTCAAGGCCCATCATATAGAGTATGACTTGGACGGTGGTGTCGCATAGAGTTCAGTTGGCTTAAGGCACGATGCACAGACTTAGTATTTAAGACACGAGCTACGGTTGATTTCAAGTCGAGTTTAGAAAAAAAGGGCTATCAAATGGTCGTTCTGAGTTGAGTAAAATGATAGGGTAACAAGGAAGAATGCTCGCGACCGTGGGTCGTCGAGACGGTCTCAAATGATAGAAGTCTTGATATTGGTTTTAAAAGAGATGGTAATACTGGAAGAGGAATGACTGTGTGAGACGTCAGTTTGAGTCGAGTCTTGCATGGTCATTGGACAACTTGTCGACAAGGGCGAAAGTTTCCTCGAGCGACAACCCGGGGCCACGGGATCGACTCGGCCTAGGAGGAAACACGGGTATAGCCGAGCTGGGAGTACCGCTCAGGTTAGTCGGGGGCTTTCAGCGGGGATCGCTACTTGCGCTGAAAGGTATCCCGAATAACAAAGCTATAAGTCTAAAGAATAGCTTGTGGTGCTAGTGACCTCATATAGGTGGGTCGGCACGGGCGAAAATCCACGTGTGTGCCTTTGGATTGAGTTGAGTTGAATGTGTGTGCAGTTAGAAGACAATGTTTGGGCCTAAGATTTGGCGTCAACATAGGCGACGTGCTTCGGCATGAGTTGTGGTATCGAGTCTTAAGTTGGTGGCATAGAGTTGCACAAGTTGGTTTGAGTCGTTGGAGTTAAGTCAAGAAACCGCCGTACGGCAAAGTCGATTGAGTGACACTAAGTTCACAAGTCTCGATTGGATCAGTTGGTGACCAAAGTAACAAAGACCGCGAGGAGGCGATGTGGTTTAGTCTCACTGAGTTGCGAGACACGGTCTCAATATGGGTTTGTATCACGATCACATGGAAATGGAGTCTATCGTGCAGTTGCGTCTCTGATTTTGGGCCGTAAGGCAAACACGACTTGATAGGTTAACGTTGATGTTGCAAGCACGGGATGGTCTAGAGACACAAAATAGGCCAAGACGTCGGTCATAAAATTGATCCTAAGACAAGACTAGAAAGACAATTGATAAGATGGGACTGTTGCACAATGTAAATCAAACGTGTTGGTTTTGTATGGGTGGGCAAGGAGCTCATTCCACCAGTACAGTTGAGTACTGACATCCACACAGTGTTTATGTGCAGGCACAGGTAGAAGCTCGTGGCGCGGAGCTCGCTTGGATGCGTCGAGGCACGGAGTTCCTTGGCGATTCGTAGCGTGCGGCCGCATGGAGTCAAGACTTATACGGGACATAATGTATGGGCATCGCCTTCCGAAGCATCCGCTGGTTCAAGACTTGTATTGAGAGATGAGAGAGAGCTGAGTGACTTGTAATGTGAGAAGAGTGAGCTTGAGTGACTTGTAATCTTGGCCTTGCGCCCCTTTGTAATCTTTGTTTCAATATCAATAAAATGCATCTTTTGAATGACTTGTATCTTGTTCTAAATTTTCGCTGCTGTTAGTCAATGTCTCTGCTTGGGACTTCTGTGCGACGACCCCGTCGCAGCCGCTGCAATCGGCCGTTATGGAATCCGCCTTGCACGAGCGCAATCTAGGCTCGTGCGACATCACGCCTTAGCGAGGACGATCGCTCCTACGGGAGCGGGGCGTGACATAATGGTATCAGAGCACGGCTTTACGTCATTTGACTATCGATTGAATTCTTTAACTCCGTTGTTTCCGCAAACTTTGAAGTGTTGCTTCCGCAAAGTTGATATCGTTGATGCGTTCTCTCTCAAATATTCCACGGGATGTCCATATAATAAGTCTATCTATTTTGCAAAACATAGGAGAACAGTTTTTGATAAAACAAAAAGATGGTTAACGTAGCACGGTTAGCTAAGACGGGGTGGGCATATACACCAAAGTTGCGTCGACCTTAGAAAAGTCGAGTGCGGGGATTGAAAATGTGTCGAGCAAGAATGAGTTGAACTCGATTGAGTAAAAGTGAGTGACTATCGATAGGGGTGCTATCGAGCGACGATAACGTCAGTACAACATAGATGAGCGTGCTTGGAATTAGAGGAATGGTTCGAACGGGATTCGAAGAAGTCGATCTTGATTCAAATGATAGTTGAGGATTTGTTAAATGACTTCATCCCTGAGTGGTGTATGCGATAGCCTCAGGGATGTCAATCAATCGATTGAGGATGCGGGGTGTCGGTGAGTCTATCAGCAAGCGTCGCGTTATGCAAAGCCTTAGATTGAGTTTCGTTGAATAAGTTGTAGTCTTGAGATTGATGAGTTGATTCCAACAACCTAGAAATTGATGTGCACGGAACGTGCACGGGATTGAGAATTGTGCGAGTATGAAACGCGAAAATGATTGAGTAGGTGAAACTGAATCGAAGAAAAGTTAAGGTATAGCGAATGTACGAGTCTATGACTTGATCGAGGAAATTGATACGGATCGTATACGCAAAGTTAGAACGACGGAAAGATAGCGTGCATAAAAAGTTTGATTCGAATGTTTGAAAATGACTCTAAGGATTGGATTGTATGATGCTCGATGATTTGAGTTAGCAAAGGAATGATGTGAATTGAGGAAATACGTTAGTCGATGACTTAAGATAGACGGATGAACAATACGCGAATTTGGGTTTGAGGAAATTTATGTTGTGAATGATTCGAGGGATAATGATCGAACTGAATTTGAATGTCGAGGAGATTATCCAGTCGGACGATAGCATCATTCGCACGACTCGAAATTCGTTGCAAAGGAAGATCGTCAGGTTACGCATATCATCGATGGTATTGAGGCGTATCAAAGATCGATATGCGATAACTCGGGGGCACTCCAATTCAAGGAATGACGATCGTGCAAGTGTTATCGTTCGGACGGATGCTATACTTAGGATTTTGATTGAAATAATTGTGGATGAAAACAGAAGTGTCTTGATGGTTACGCGGATAACCACAGCGTCGACATTCTTGTCTTGCGCGAGCGCAATTCTAGTCTCGCACATGCGTCGCGTCGGATTTGGGACGATCGTTCCGCGTGAGCGCTGACATGGTGATTCATGTCGCAGGAATGATCGAACTCGAAAAATCAGGACGCGACAACTTTGATTGTCTCGACTTGTTGGTTTGATGCGAAGGAAAATTCGAGGATGTTTGGACTTGCGATTAATGATTGAATAAACTTGAGGATTGAATAGATCCAATCTACGTATCGAGAATAAATTAGTCTAGACACAAAACAAGAGTTACGCCCCGATGACGATGATTATCTCGCGGAAGCGAGCATGGTGATTCATACCCACCGTGGATAATCTGACTCGCATGAGATCGGGACGCAACATATTGTTAAGCTAGACAACCTTATGATCGAATACGTAAATTGTGATGAACGACTTGGGAAATGTGAAATATGAATATTATGATTTAGCGATAAATTATGTCGTAGCATGCTTGACTTGGAAGGATTGATAGGCATATTATAACGAACGTGTTCGAAGAGATAGACTATGCGAAATGGCTTGATGAACGAGTGATATTGATATGTCGAGGAATTGGTTGAAACGTGAGTTATCGTAGGATAGCTTTGCTGAATGACTCGAACCCCGTGCGACGAATGTTGGGATGTGTGTAGGAAATCTATGCTCGAAGTTTAGAAATCGGAGTGATGCGAGCTTGGGTAGAAAACCTCTTACTATCAATTTGGATTGACCTTAGGATGGGGTCAGTGTTGATATTGTTGTTTGGGAACTATGATTCCAATACTGACGGATGACCTTAGCCTAAAGACATAATCTAACGGTTAGGCAGACTTTCCGGCGCGAAGACATAGGAATTGTGGAGGCACCACTCACGAGGCTCGGTTGACATGTACGTATATCAAGGACGCCTGAATAGTTGCACGATCCGACTCGAGTGGTGATGGCGGATTCTCTATCACGAGGCTTGGCTGAAATGCATGTATTTTGGGGACGTCTAGAATATGTGCACGATCCAACTAAGTGATACGTTGAATCAAGTGAGACTAGAGAAATGAAAAAGGGTCGAGGATTTTGAAATCGTGTTTCAAGGAAAAGATTGGTGGTAGTGCGATCATTAGATTGAGACGAACTTGAATATTGGTTGATCGGATGGTTTGCCTAGAACTGAGTTGTCCGTGTGCGCGACGAGAGTAAGTTACCTAAGTTGAGATATAGTTGTTTGAGGTGAAAGTTAACCATAGCACGAGCGTGGCTCGAGTTGAAGAAACGCATAGGAATAGTGTGCGCGAAAGTCCTTGAATGTTGAATCAAGTTATAAGTCGATAAGTATACTCAGTTAGTTTCGAGGACGAAACTTTTTCTGAGTGGTGTATGATGTAGTGCCCCGTCCCGCTCAGTCAATCGGAGGAATCGAAACGCCGACGGCGTTCGGACTTAGCCTTGCAACGGTGACTCGAAGACATCACTTGGTCGAGGCGACTCCTCGCTCAAGTGGGGTAGTTTCGGTGAACTTGCCTCATCTTATCCTTCACATAATAAATCGCATGTTTCAACTTGCACAAGTAGGCTTGATAATAAAAGAGATGAATCCACATAGATAAGGGAATAATCCCGACGGGTCGAATTGAGTTAGAATATGGAAAGGTCCAACGGACGGCTTAGAGTTGGTGTACGGCGTGCTTTGAAAATGACACTCGGTCCTTCGTCCCGTGGCTTGGGAGAAGGAAAAGTTAGTCTTCGCCACAAAGTTAAGAGTTAGCCTAAGTCATAGGCGTCGCCCACATAAAGGCCTCATAAAGCATACACGGTCCCATCGTCCAAGGCTTGGCATAGCCTTGACCCGCCCCATGAGTTAAGTTGCGTCGCACGGCTGCTGGCGTATGTCTAGGCGCCCAAATGACTTGGTCGTTCAAAGTTGAACATGTGCACGGCACGTTCCATCAAGGCAAAGCTTGACGCAGCCTTTGCTCGTCAAGTTGTTTCCAAGTTAGGCAAGTTATGTTAAGCTATCGGAGTAGTAGCAAGCACGGTCCTACGAGTTCTACGGCTGGGTATAACCACATAGTCTTGCGGTCTCAAGGCCCGTCATATAGAGTATGACTTGGGCGGTGGTGTCGCATAGAGTTCAGTTGGCTTAAGGCACGATGCACAGACTTAGTGTTTAAGGCACGAGCTACAGTTGATTTTAAGTCGAGTTTAGAAAAAAAGGGCTATCAAATGGTCGTTCTGAGTTGAGTAAAATGATAGGATAACATGGAAGAATGCTCGCGACCGTGGGTCATCGAGACGGTCTCAAATGATAGAAGTCTTGATATTGGTTTTGAAAGAGATGGTAACACAGGAAGAGGAATGACTGTATGAGACGTCAGTTTGAGTCGAGTCTTGCATGGTCATTGGAAAACTTGTCGACAAGGGCGAAAGTTTCCTCGAGCGACAACCCGGGGCCACAGGATCGACTCGGCCTAGGAGGAAACACGGGTATAGCCGAGCTGGGAGTACCGCTCAGGTTAGTCGGGGGCTTTCAGCGGGGATCACTACTTGCGCTGAAAGGTATCCCGAATAACAAAGCTATAAGTCCAAAGAATAGCTTGTGGTGCTAGTGACCTCATATAGGTGGGTCGGCACGGGCAGCAATCCGCGTGTGTGCCTTTGGATTGAGTTGAGTTGAATGTGTGTGCAGTTAGAAGACAATGTTTGGGCTTAAGATTTGGCGTCAACATAGACGACGTGCTTCAACATGAGTTGTAGTGTCGAGTATTAAGTTGTTGGCATAGAGTTGCACAAGTTGGTTTGAGTCGTTGGAGTTAAATCAGGAAACCGCCGTAAGGCAAAGTCGATTGAGTGACACTAAGTTCACAAATCTCGATTGAGTCAGTTGGTGACCAAAGTAGCACGGGCCGCGAGGCGGCAACGTGGTTTAGTCTCACTGAGTTGCGAGGTACGGCCTCAATATGGGTTTGTAGCACGGTCACATGGAAATGAAGTCTATCGTGTAGTAGCGTTTCTGATTTTGGGCCGTAAGACAAACACGATTTGATAGGTTAACGTTGATGTTGCAAGCACGGGATGGTCTAGAGACACAAAATAGGCCAAGGCGTCGGTCATAAAATTGATCCTAAGACAAAACTAGAAAGACAATTGATAAGATGGGACTATGTTGCACAAAGTAAATCAAACGTGTTGATTTTGTATGGGTGGGCGAGGAGCTCATTCCACCTGTACAGTTGAGTACTGACACCCATACAGTGTTTATGTGCAGGCACAGGTAGAAGCTCGTGGCGCGGAGCTCGCTTGGATGCGTCGAGGCACGAAGTTCCTTGGCGATTCGTAGCGTGCGGCCGCATGGAGTCAAGACTTATACGGGACAGTGTATGGAGTATGGACATCGCCTTCCGAAGCATCCGCTGGTTCAAGACTTGTATTGAGAGATGAGAGAGAGCTGAGTGACTTGTAATGTGAGAAGAGTGAGCTTGAGTGACTTGTAATCTTGGCCTTGCGCCCCTTTGTAATCTTTGTTTCAATATCAATAAAATGTATCTTTTGAATGACTTGTGTTTTGTTCTAAATTTCCGCTGCTATTATTCAATGTCTCTGCTTGGGACTTCTGTGCGACGATCCCGTCGCAGCCGCTGCAATCGGCCGTTATGGAACCCGCCTTGCACGAGCGCAATCTAGGCTCGTGCGGCATCACGCCTTAGCGAGGACGATCGCTCCTACGGGAGCGGGACGTGACACCTCCAAGGCTCAAATTCCCCCAAGACTAATAAAAAGTCTTAGATCAGGAGGTAAGATGGATACAATTTTCTATAGGAAATTGCATTCATCTCTGTAACATATGAAGCCAAAAGAGTGAAAGGGAATGGCAATCTCAAGATCAAATAAGAAAACTACCATGAACACTATTAATAATTGGCATACAAGCAAGGTTCACAATATCGATATCGGGATTGGGATTGGTTTCGGACCCTTCTTACCAATAAGTTATTTAAAAAGCTAGAAAAATAGTTGAGCATAATCTTATGTATTACTTGTTAGAATTATTGTTTATTTTCTTTTCTTTTAGACAAAATACCCCCACAATATATAGTTTTGAATAGAATAATACTACAATATATGAACATTGTGAATTTATAGTATACAACTTCGACAATGGTAATTGTTACGTTATGTCGATGAATTATATTGTCACCTTATTGTACGTTGATCTCGAGAATGATCGAATTATTTTGTTTACACCTTTTTCCATACCTCTTTTTCTTTTCCTTGCTAAAATGTCCGGGAAAGAGCCACGTTTTCGGTATCAGCTGGTATTTGTATCGGTGGGGGTATCGGATTGGACATGCCAAAAACGATCGGGCGATAGTGCAAACCTTGCATACAAGTAGAATAATAAAATTTATGGCAAGAAGGCATTTTCTTCTCTGGCAATTATGCAAGAAAGCAGCTTGCCATAGAAAAGCACCAAAAGGCAGAAATAAGTCAACAATTGCTGATGTGACAAGATTTGAAGGCTAAGATTAGTACATGGACATAAGCATCTAACACACAGCTCACCATAACACAAAAACACAATTCCAAAGAGTAGTCTGAACACTAGCAAGCCACCTTGATCCTTTACATGCAAGTTAATTTGCTATAAAGAATTTTTGAATCTGCTCCTATTTTGGAAATGAAGAATACTAAATTTCGATTTCCAAAGAAGGAAGAAAGTTGTGTGTGGGTGGTTGGGTTGGGTGGGTGTTGGGGGGGGGGGGGGGGGGGGGGGGGGGGGGGGGGGGGGGGGGGGGGGGGAGATC